>MJUU01059102.1:17452-31491 GCA_002080025.1 Modiolus philippinarum | reverse complement strand
CAAAAGCCATATGGCAGACTGACATGTACTAACCAAGACCAAGCTATATACCAAATATCATTGACTTCTAGCTTGTAGTTATTGAAAAATGGACTTAAGCAAAAAAACTTAACCTGGTCACTGGACCACGAAATATAGGTCAAGTTCAGATAATTTTGGGTCCGACAGATAGGGTTCGCCGTAAGCTACCTATGGACCAAATATAAAGTTCCTACATCAAAGGCTTCTATATAAAAACTTGAGTTTACGCCGCCGTCTCCGTCATACTTTGCACGCCTATGTCTCACTTTCCGCAACTGTCATCGCGGGTGAGACAAAAATAAACGCTAACTGGATATTGGTTCTGTAAATTTTATTCTCAGATTTGATTTACCTAAACATTTTTATGTAAATTAGTAAACAAATAAAAATTCTGTTTCTTCAATGGCCAACCGAATAATCAACAAACAAGCAAGCTATATGCAAATAAGTAATCCATCGGCAATCCATTTGGCGTCTTTTCATTGGTTTGTTGGTTTGCGTAAATCATTCAACATTCACTCCCACATCGAATTTCTTTAAAATTTGAGTGGAATTAACATGAAGGTCTACGGAAAATATTTTTATTTTAACTTTGATTATATCGGTAAATATATCAAGAGTAGCGGCAAAAAATTAGAAAATGGTACATATATGTTTTATTAGGGTCTTATTTAAAACCAAATATCTACAGCGATTTAAGCTGCGGCAAATTTCGTTGTGCGTACTTTAATATCTCTCATGCCTGCATCATATCATTTTGGGGTAAATTAATTTTACTTAAAATAGTGGGCAAATTTGTTATGCACAAATTTTGGTAATGAACTGTTAATGCTGAAAAAAAACATACAACCTTTTTGATGGTACATGTATATGTATGTACATACAATTCATCAGTTTGCTATAGGCAACTTTAGTTAGTGTTGTGCTTTTTCTCTTATTCAAATTTGTCCAACACCAACCTGACAGCTAATAGGCCTTGGCAATAGATTTTGTGGATAATACATATATGAAAACAAGAACTCTTTGACAAAACTAAAATTTTGGGCAGACAGGCATACTTATAGGTTCTTAAACTGAGACCATGTTAAAGAAAAGGGATATATCTGTCACATTTGTAGGAATTTTGTCTTCTCCTAATAAACAAGGGTAAATGATGTGAAATTTCTCACACCAGTAGAAGATATCCCAATCTTTAATTTTGGTCAAATGTATGAACCTTTCTCATGTTTCTCTTCTAAAAAATATAACAATCAAACTGAAGGACAGGAAAACAGATTTTTCAAAGACCTGTGAGATCAAGGAGTTAATGCTGAAAAAAACAATTCAGTTGTGGAACTAACTGAAAAAAACAAAACAGTTGTGGAACTACTTACAACCTTGGATTCCATGTTTACCTGCATAAGACAGTATCACCTGACCCTGTCTTCCAAGGGCTGTCTTACACAAGAAATAGAGATTTACAGAAGAAAACAACATAAACACATTTTTGATCAATTTGCTCTATAAATGGATGTGAAATGTATACATTTTAACCCTGTAGATATTTACCCAGTTACATTTTGTACATGACCAACGAATATAATCTTTTGTTTTCTTTTTGATATATAAACACTTACCCCAACTTTTTGGGTAACCACATTTTCTAATGGCAGGCTAAGGTTATTTGCAAAGGCAATTTCAAGCCATCGTAAGGCTGTTTCATTTAGATCTCTCACAGGTGTTCCCAATTCCTGAAAACAAAAAGATTTAGTAAGAGTACAAACATATTGTGACTAATCAAAGCTGGCTTCCTTGAGAAATAAAAGACGGTATTTTGTCAGATATGACATGGCAATATATACCATGGACATATCTATAAACAGGAAATTTTCACGACAGTTTTAATTTCAAATTTTTGCATGACGGGGTGAAGATTGAAAATAAAACTCTAAATTATTTTGATAATTATGGTGGATTTCCTGGCTCAATAACGTATTATATTTGCAATTCTTCAATGAACATACCAATATTCCTCAAGTAACACCTATAACAACTCCTTCAAAACTCCTATCTTTTCTTTGCATTTTAATTTGTCAATCAACCAATCAAGATTCTTTAGAATTCTTTTGTATACCAATTTGTCATTACTGGAGTATCAAGGTAAACCCCTTCAGGCAGTACTAATTGGTATGCAATAGAATTTCTATAGAATCTTGATTGGTTGATTGGCAAATAAAAGACAGGAGTTTAGAAGGACTTGTTATATGTGTTACTTTAGGAATATTGGTATGTTCATTGAAGAATTGCAAATATAATACGTTAAAGAGCCAGGAAACCCGCCATAAGTGGTCAAACCAACAACAGTGATGTGTCATAATATATTTGACTAATTACATTTACTGGAAATATTCAGGGTCCTAAACCAACAAAAAATATCCAGGACATACCAGTAAATTACATGTACCACTCAGTTCTACTATTAATACTTTAGTATACAAGTATCAACAGGTGTAAAAGCAATCTGTCCTTATCTGTTGGACTGATAGTCCCCCAATTTGCTTGAATCAGTTAATTTTTATGGCGGATTTACCAGATGATTAACATATTTTATTTGCAATTCTTCAATGAACATACCAATATTCCTCTAGTAACACCTATAAAACTCCTTCTAAACTCCTGTCTTTTGTCTGCTAATCAATTACTCAACTTTCTATAGAATTCTATTGTATACCAATTTGTACTGCCTGAAGGGGTTTACCTTGATACTCCAGTGATGACAAATTGGTATACAATAGAATTCTATAGAAAGTTGAGTAATTGATTAGCAGACAAAAGACAGGAGTTTAGAAGGAGTTTTATAGGTGTTACTAGAGGAATATTGGTATGTTCATTGAAGAATTGCAAATAAAATATGTTAATCATCTGGTAAATCCGCCATAACACTGGTAATTGGGATGGTCTTGGTAAGAAATCAGGCTGAAAATACATCAGAACATTTAAAGAATTTATTTTTGGCCATAAGAAATTCAACAGTATTGACAATCAAAGCTCTGATGGAGCTGAAATTCGAAAGCCCGGAAAATATACACAACTGAAAAACTCATAGTCATCCAAAGAACTGCTGCATTTATTTTTTTTTTTGTGGAAATTAGAGAGGCGCCTCAATCAACACAAAGAGAAAGTGCAATTTCTGAAAAATGAATAAAATATCAAACTAGGTAATTCCGAAATGGCGTCAATTAAAACAATCGAAAGGGATAATTTTTGTTTCGGTGTTTAGACTTAATACGTCTGTTTAGGTGCTAGAGGACGACCATTTAATTCGGGAAGGGGGCTTACATGAAATCTGCACCTATCTGAAATTTGATAAATGTTCTGTAAGCATTATGGTAAAAATATATACATAATCTTGTCCTTTTTGTCCCCAGAGAACATATAACTATGCAAAAGGCGTGCTGAATTTCTTCATAGAGACACGGACATGAATACTGTTCATATTTATATACTTTTAATGTTATTATTGATTTTATATAGCAACATCGTTACTATTCTGTATACAAATAAACTGCTGTGCCAAGAGCACATGATACACCCGTCCACGTCAAGTCGAACTTTATGGCATTGTTGACCACAACAAAATTTTGATTAAAAACAAAAAAGCAAACAGAATATGTGCCTTACCGAGATGCAATAATTAACAAATATCAAATTATATTTCACAATTTCCAAAGGCCATAACTCTGTACGAAAGCAACCTACCGTAAGCAAAGTCCAACTTGATCTGTATCTCACCTAGAAATACTCACATACCAAATAAGAAATTAATATGTAAAGCAGTGAAAGTAAAAAACTCTGGAAACCTATACATGTATTATTCAAAATTTCACTAAGTCAATTAAGGGCCATTGAACTCTGTAAAAATTTCACCAAGTCAAAGGGCCATAACTCTGTACAAAATCAACTGACCAGAACCAAATTTGAACTAAATCTGTATCTCACCTAGGTATACCCATATACCAAACATGAAATCAATATGTCAAGCCGTTACAGAAATAAACTCCGGAAACCAAAAAGTTAACAGACGGACGGACAGACGGAATGCCATAATATGTCCGCCTTTGGACGGGCATATAAAAAACAGAATTTGAAAGAAACTTACGCACTATATTTCCGGCGGAAGCACGCAGCTCATTTGAGTAGGTAAATAGGCTGACGCTCATTTTAATCATGTGACATCTATCATATGGTTTTACCAATTCTCAAGCCTCTTCAAGGCTTTAGAATTAAAAATTGGAATCTGGATTGAGGATTTTAGTTAAAACTTGAACAGTTATTAAAAAGCTGATAATTAATGGGAGTTCTCACTAGGGCCAAAGTGCGTATCGAGAATTTCCCTTTTTGTGTCAATGGCATTTAATTTCTATAGATGCAACTTGATTAAATGCCTGATTTAAGTCAATAATAAATTGACCACACAAAGGTGCACATTCACGCCAATAAGGCACTTAATCAAGTCGCATCTATAGAAATTAAATGCCATTCACGTAAATCAGGAAATTCTCAATACACACTTCATCCCCAGTGGTTTTTATACAAGGAATCCATAAAAAATGCATCAAAATAGGACTATATTTTTTTTTAAAGCCAAGAATGCTAATAAGGAAAACACCAAAATTTGCCCATATTGACGACTGATTTTAAAATGGGAAGAGCCACCGACCCTACACATGAATAAAGATTTTGTCAAGAAACATGATGCTAAAATTTCAAAATTGTCAATAACCAATGTAGAATTAAAGTCATAGTTGATCCATTGCAATAGACAATGTCATTCCATCATATAAGTGTAAAAATGTTCACTGTTGTTTTGGGCTTAAAAAAAAGAAATGGATGTTAATATTTCAGTGCCTGGATTATAACTCAAGATGGCATTTTACTTCACATAAATGTTTTATAGATGATCTAAATTCAGACTTTAGGAAACCCCATGAGAATTATTGGGTTTGTTTAAATGCAGAATGATATAAAAAATTTAACAAATAACATCAAACTATCTTGATCATAATGAAACAATTCCTTTGTGTATTCCCCTTAAAATAGAAACAATCGATAACATAAAGTAATTTTAGTACCGGGTAACTCCTGATGAAATTAACATCATAGGCTATTATTATGAAATTATTCCATGGTTAATGGATACCTTGCTACAATTTACCTTTTAGTGACAAAAATTTATTGTTTTTCTATGATTTATTAAACAAGTGTAAGAAAATAATCGATAAATTTCTCAACTCTAAGACTTCCAATAATAATCCTCTTATGACATTGCGTAAAAGTTAATTTTTTGTTGCCAGTTTTTTGACACAGGGACTTGATGCTTTTGAGTTAAATGAACTATTCTGTTAAACAACTGAAAGATAAGTGCTTTAAGAATTACATAATACATATATAGATTTCCTATCTGCTGCTGTTCTACAAGGTGAAAATGGGGTACAATTTAAATTACATGTATATGGGTTTCAGCTTGACAAGACGTTCTATTGAAATTTTCAGCCAGATAATTGGAAGTGCCAGGAAAGACCTGAATTAAGTGAAATACTGACTTCTGGAAAAATTATAAGAACTATAGTGATTCTCTAGATCTTGTAGCTGACAAAATCACCAGTCAGTGAGACAATATGACCATTAGAACCCACTGTTCAAGATAGAGAAGTATTAGGTACCCCTCTGTAATCTTGGATACTAATTTTACCTACAAAGTTTTTGGGATTTGTGGATGGACAAAAGAATCTGCCTGGACTTGGATAAATCAAGGTCCTCCCCTAAATTTAATAGGGTTTTATACTAAGTTGTTAGTGAAGTAAAACTTTTCGTGATTTCAACAATAGATGAAACACCCATAGAAAGATCTTACATTTTTTTAAAAACAAAATTCCATATCCTTAGACATGTCGGAAGTCAATTGAAGTAGAGAAGTTGAAATGAGGCCATAGTAAACTTAATTCCTAGATTGTCATCCAATCTGACATACCAAATACAAGGCAGACATAAGGTTTATATATATTTTTTTGTTTCCCATCTTCAAGTGTTGCTGCCTTTACATGGGATGTTTAATGAAAATTGAAATCAAATTCAATTTTCATTTAAAACACTTGTAAATGTCCAATTTCCATTTGATGTTCAGACAAAATGCATATTTGAATGCAAATTTTGTGACAACTTTAGGAGTAAAAGTAATAAATGCAATCATAGTGTTGATTTTTTTAAAAATTGGGGCTGATCGATTTCGGAAGAGTGGGTGCCAGGGTTGAATCTTTTACATTTGTAGTTGATTCTTGAATCTTTTACATTTGTAGTTGAATCTTGAATCTTTATATTTGTAATTAATTTTAACTGTGTATATCAGTGAAGAGAAAGTGGTTTTCAATTCCTTCGACAGCTTATAACCTTAAATACAAAATGTACACGTTAAATATTCACATGACAAAAGAATGAGAACAGGCCTAATGTTTTATCAAACTTGCAAAATATCATAAGTTATACAAAATAGGAGACTGTAAACTGTGTGGTTAATATGATTATCGATAATGCATTCTGACAGCCATTACGAATTTACTTCTAGTTCCAACAAAAAACATCTTTATATGAGGTTCTATGTGCCTTAGACAAAATATTTGGCAACCAACATAATACCGGTGCATTTTGAAGAGAAATTCAACATTATCTCTGTAGTTATTTAGTTGCTCATGTTATCAAACTTATCAAATTTTCACAATCTCAAAAAAAAACCAAAAAGAGTTGGCAGCATGCAAATTTTCATACTTGAAATCACATGCAATTAAAATAGGTTTTATTAACATCATATTTTTTTCATGGGAACATTGAATTAAAATGGTGATCACCTGCACATCCACCCTTTGAAAAAAGGGGTCTCTTGTTACAGAAAACAAGAGACTGACAAGAGCCTATATCGCTCACCTTGACAATGGCTGATACATAAAATGTATAGTCAAGTAATTAAAAGTCAAAGGGTTCTCACTTTCAAACTATTTAAAGACACATTTATCTTTTATGGTCCAACCATGTGAACTTTTTTCCCTACTTTCTGGGCATGCCATGTTGGATAAGGGATGATCTCCAGCACACAATTTTAAAGATATTTTCCTGCAAAAGTTTATTTCCAACTGGCTAATTACATAACAGAAGATCTTTGAATATGCATGCGCACCAAAATTAGACTTTGGATAGGGTGCAGACTTGAAAACATCTGTTTTGAAGGGGCCATCAGAGATACATTGTGATTAAGCTTTCTTATTTGCCCAGTTGTTTCAGAAGAAAAGATTTTTGAATACATTCTTTTTATAGGTCCAATATATTCCCTGCTAGTGTCCATTTGGATGAGGGATCAATACCAAAGTCATGAAAGTACAGTAACTATTTAATCAGCACCTCACAACTGTGACAAGAATCATTCATACCATGTTTGCTTTAAATCCATTCAGTGGTTTTCGAAAAGAAAATTTTTGTATGCATATCCTGTAGGGTCCATATGTTAAATAAGTTCTCCGCTGGTGGCCATGTTGGATGATGAATTGGTACATTAGTACCAACACTTGGTCAGCACCTCATAAGTATAACATTCATGAAAATGTTTGATTTAAATTTTAAATCCATATAGTGGCTTCTTGAAAAAGATCTTTGTTTTCATTTCACATCAAGTCTAATGTTTAACTAAGTTAGCTCTCTGGCAGCCATGTTGGATGACATATCACCATAACAGCACTTAGCTTGATCCATGTCACAGGTCAGCACCTCATAAGTAACATTCATACCAAGTTTGGTTTAAATCCATTCAGCAGTTCTCTTGAAGATGATAGGGTCCAAATTTTAACTAAGTTCACCACTGGCAATGATGCATGGTGCATCAGTACCAAAGTACCAACACTAATGAATTCCTTTTCATTTTTCCCAAACCCTTGGTTTAATTGGGATTTTTATCAAGTTCTCATGTTTTATTTTTTTACCTGACATTGCCGACAATTTTTACTTCACCATGTTAACTATGCATTTTACCAATTGTTATTCAAACAAATGACATTTGTATGAATATTTGATAGGCCATATTGAAAATATTTTGAAGGTTTTCATTAATAATAAATATAAATTAGATCATTTGAAAGATTTATTGAATAATTCCCCCGACTGTAACTACCACAGGATACGATTTGCAGCAGACTTTACACTGTCAATGAAACCTACTATAATGTGACGGAGAAGGACAGATAATCTAATCAATACCGTAGGGTCATCATAGACGTAATTTTCACCACCCACACACAAGCTTTAAAGATAATATTATCAGCAACGTCTCATTGTAAAGACAAAAAGTCAGTCATACAATCAGATTTTTTCCCTGATTTCATGTAGCCAGATGGTTATAACTAGAACACAAGGATAAATTATAAAAAAAATCATTATTGATAACTTACTATTATCCTACATTAATGGGAATCCAGACATACTCATTATTTTTCTTATTTACTTTGTAAATATCATATAATATATAAAATGGTATTGATTCTGAATTCTAAGATAAAATATAAATGATATAATTTGGTAGCTTGGAAACATTTAAAAAACAATATAGGTTTAAAGACAATTTTTTCATAAACAATGTTTGCCCTTGTTAGCTATTAATTTAACCGGTAAGGTCATACAAAATGGGCCTGAAGTACTTCCACAGTACATGTATATAACATTCTGAAATAACAAAAATAAAGGGCTAAGGGGAGCACAGCATGCCAACCAGTGCATGCCCAATTTAAAGTGAAACTTGGAAATGGTATGAATTATGCCAAATGTGTTTACAATATTACAAAGAGATTATACATCAAGAGGAAAATCAAAGCGCTGGAAGCTGGAAAGCTGTTAAGAATTTTATCAATGTTAGAAAATCTAGGCATGTATTTCAAAAACAAATGTGAGGTAGGGTAGGCGAGAATCTGATCTGACTTTTTTACAAATAATATTGTTGAAAAATTAAAAATGTCTTGACAATGTTTTTAAAATGATGAAAACAAAATAACATATATGCAGTTTTATCTTTTGATCACATATGTTAATTGCTTGTTTACAAATGAAAATGTGGTTTTTGAGATCCTTTAGTACCCGGAATGATGCAACATCTTTTATGATGTTCCAGGTTCATCCACATTTCCAGTTTAGGCACGGACCATTTGATTGAGAATGGGGAGAAGGGGGGGGGGGGGGGGGGGGGGGGGGGGGTTGCTGATATTTTTTGGAAAAATTTTTTATGGCCCTGATTTTTTGCCAAAAAAAATTCTCTCACCAACATCTTGGTTGAAAAAAATTATCTGGCCTGGATCCTGTCCATTGGCCTGGCTCAACAAAATTTCCTAGCATTGTGTATATGGAAAAAAATAATCTGGCCCGCAAAGTGGACAAAAAAAATTTCCCGGCTCGAGTAAAAATACCAGGCCCCCTCCCCTGAAAATCAAATGGTCCATGCCTTATTGCATTTCCAACACACACGATGTCAATGTGTCTCGGAAAGGCTTACTCATTTGTAACATGAGGGAATTTTGCTTTCCCCCTGAAGATTAGTATTTGTTCTGAATGACTTGACTTTTATTTGCACATTTAAAAAAAATTTTTTTCCAGTTCAACCAACACAAATGGGACGAAATTAAAGTTCAGTTCCAAACATAAAAATCTTGTGTTATCATGCAGACAGTGCAGTCATGTTACTGCGGTTCTTAACTTCAAGCTTCATAATAAAATAGAATGAAAAAATTACGACATTATATAAGTGGAACTTGTCCAATAAGATAGTTATTTACAGCAATTATGAAGCAGAGGACGTCAAGCACCCCGTCACTATTATCGCGTGATAAAGTGCTAAGATAAGTATGTTCTCCTGTAGAAGTTCTGTATCTTGAAAACGATATATTCTTTGTACCTTTAAATTGAGCACTCTGTGTCCTCAAGTACCCACCTTTAGTATATCTTACCAAAGATACGACAAACTTCTACATCTTCAATTAAATCCTTAAATAATACCCTTATTAATTACAATACATACCATATAGTTTCTTTTCTCATAAAATGTGTCAAAAGTAAATGTTGCTTTTGAATGGATACCTATAGTTACTGTACTCGTGTTGGAAAATGGGAGCAACTATTAAACACCGAAATCAGTTTATCAGTAAAAAGTAATTGGCTTATATTCTATATCATTTACCAAGACTACATACAGAAATGCATAGCCGAAACGTCTCAAGATCACATTGATCGGGTTCAATAGCATTTTTTCTCATTTGTACCAAGCCTATGAACACAGGCTCTGGGTTGTTTGGATTGATGTCTTCTTACATCCGTCCACTGCCAGAATTCCCTTCCTGCCTCTGAATTGGTGCAAAATGAATTGAAACAAAAGAAGAAAACACTGAAAGTGATGAAAAGTCAGCAAGCGAGCAGTTTTCCAAAATTGTCGCAAAAAAAATCAGCAAAGTTCGCCATTACCTTAAACATACTTGATTACGTTGCATAGAGAAGCCGGTCGCTATCTAGTACGCCGTCCCAGATAAAGTTTAAGACTTTACCAATAATTCATTTTTGATACATTTGCATTATGATTCATTGTAAATTCAAAAGATTTATAGGGTCATATAAGTTATCCTGCAGAGAATTACTTTTTAAATTCTTTACAAAAATGGCATTTGCAAACGAGCAGTACAATGAAAATAAAAAAAGAAATAAAATAATGCCAAGTGACCTTTTTAGTATCTGCCCCTGGTGCCTATTGCACTTTAACAACACTTCTACCCCCCCCCCCCCCATCTGTCAGATGGGCTCTGCCTGTTGTCTCGGTCACTGGTGAAACATGCCTTGTTTTTGTTTTTATCCCCACACTTTTCTGATGAAAATACGGGGATATTGTTTTGGTCCCGTCCGTCCGTCTGTTAGATGGACCTTGTCAGTGGAACTCCTTGCTCATCTTTGGATTTAGTGTTTTAATTTTGTTATAGAATTGTTGCATATATGCTGTTGATGCGCAATAAGCTTTCGGATTTTTGATATTGGTCTTGGTGCAAACAAGAGGCCCCGAAATATCTATTTTATATATTATGAGCTTGTCAGTAGAACTCCTCCTATATTTTTGGATTTAGTGTTTAAATTTTGTTATAGAATTGACAATTGAATTGTTGCATATATATGCAGCAGATGCGCAATAAGCTTTTGGATTTTTGATATTGGTCTTGGTGCAAAAAAGAGGCTCCAAGATGTCTATTTTGACAACTGTGAGCTTTTCAGTGGAACTCCTCCTTCATTTTTGGGTTTAGTGTTTTAATTTTGTGATAGAATTGTTGCATATAGTCTGCAGATGTGCAATAAAGTTTCAGAATTTTGATTCTGGTTCCGACTTTGGTAAATTTCCTGAAAGTCTCAAAGACCACTTATTTCTTGGATTTCTACCTAGCAACCATATATGTAGTAATTTGTTCAATTAGGACTAACATTTTAAAGAATTGAATTTCAAAAATATTTGATTCCAATTTTGGTAAATTTCCTGAAAGTCTCAAAGACCACTTATTTTTTGGAATTTTACCTAGCAACCATACTGTTAGGATTTGTTTCTATTAGGGCTATCATTTTCACCAATTGGATTTACAAAATAATTGATTCTAAATTTGGTAAATTTCCTGAAAGTGTCAAAGACCACTTATTTTTTGGAACTCTACCTACATGTCCTAGCAACAATAGTGTTAGGATTTGTTTCCATATGCATTAAGGCAATCATTTTCACCAATTGGATTTTCAAAATAATTGTTTCCAAATTTGGTAAATTTCATTAAAGTCTCAAAGACTACTCATTTTTGGAAATTCTACCTAGCAACCGTATATCCTTGTATACTTTCTTAGTAAAAATAGTGACTATCAATAATTTGATTTTAAAAATGTTGATTGAAATTACCCCAAGGGTCTATAACGACTGTTTTCTGTGTCAAACAGGTGAGTGCGGGGATGGCCATCTTTTCTGATGGCACCACTTCTAGATATATATATATATATGTTTGTCTTTCTGCATGGGACACAAGGAGAACTAATTCTACAAGTGTATTATGTTCTTTACTTTTGTAACAATATATATATAAAATATACACATACTTTTTTGGGTAATAGTGTGATATTTTTAGCAATCTTCATGATCTTACTTATAAATGAGCAATGAAATGGACAAGTGAATTAAAATATTTAATTAATAAATAGTAGAGCATATTGTTTCTGTTGCATTGTCCCTTGGTGTCCCTTGCATTCTGACAGGGATCTGGTTGGTTCTGATACATGTTAAAATATATAGTGTGTGTGTTTAAACTTGTTGTCATTATTGATATCATTTCAAATCATTGTAATATTGACGTCATTTGCCCCATGTCGTGGGCCCTGATTTGGTAAAATAAAGTATTCTATTCTTTTCTATTCATTCTTAGCATGTACTCTGCTGGAGGTACACGTGCACCTGTCCAGAAAATGTAAACATTGAAAGACGGACCGAGGAAATAAATATGCTTAAACCTTTTTAAATGATAAGATGTCAATATAAACAATAAAACGACCAAAAGTCATGATTATAATAAGAGATGCGTTACAAAGGTGATTGTAGAAGTTACTATGCTTCCATTCATAACAAAACTTGTAAAAATTATAGCGCACCGCGGGAAATTTCTATGAATGAACAGAATTGTGAATTACGAATGTCAAATAAAGCTACATTTTCATGCTGTTTTTATGTAATAACTGCATATACTTTCAGTCTGAACATTTTCAAACGAAATAATTTGAATTTGATGATAAGTTTCTCACAAACTACTGCCAGACATGAACTATGTTAATGCGTAACATGATGTCTGCTAGGTAAATCTGGCTAGTGTCTAGTCTAGACCAAAAGCAACAGTATAAAGCTGCTTAACAGCTTAAAAATCCAATATCCGATTAAATATAAAGATTTTACATATTTTGGCCCCTTTAACCCTCTTTAACTCAGAAACAGTAAGAGATACACCAAATCCAGCGGTATACTACAGAAAACTTTTAGTATGAGGAATTCAAAGAAAAAAACAACATCAAAATCAGATAAAAAATAAACATATGTAATCAACGATTACAAAGTTGCCTTGTTGTGGCATACATGTACATATGGTAACAATATTTTTACTTTACCTTGATGCTGCCATCAAAGGTAGCTGAACATCAAAGTTTCATTAGCATACAATAAAACAGTATTAAACTGAAACTGAATGATGATATGTGTAATATGTACTTGTAACATTGAATGTTAAATTGCTCAGACAGAAAATGCTGGTCAAATAAACAACAAAATACCGAAATGACCAAACTGTGCCTGGATTCTGAAGAATTATCTGAGAATCTTCTCTAGCCAAGGGTTATGATCCACACTCCTCTCCTCTTCACTCTTGGCAGATTTAGCAACATTTTTATGGACATCAGATTCAAATTATCTCCCTTTGAAGTAAGGGTCTCAGTGTGATTACTTGTAAAAATTAAAGATTTTTTATGACATCTTATAATGGAACAATTCAAAATATATTCAACCACAGGGAAATGATCCCTCAAAAGTAAAGAAACAATAGAAACCATGGGAATTTTGCAAAATTGCAAAATTAAACTAGAGTAATGACTGTTGGAAACGACAGTGATCCCCGTACCCCCTGTTTGACACAGAAAACAGCTATAGACCCTGGGTATAATTTTTCTTAACATTTTTTAAATTAAACTATTGACAGTCACTATTTTTACCATAAGGTATTAAAGAATATACATGTATGGTTGATAGGCAGAATTCCAAAAAATTTGTAGTCTTTGAGACTTTCAGGAGTTTTACCAAACTTGGAATCATATATTTTGGAAATCAAATTGGTGAAATGTTTCTTCTTATTCTAACAAATTTTGTAACTATGGTTTCAATCCATTTTTTAACATTCAATGTAGAATTCTAA
>MJUU01059102.1:4850-17301 GCA_002080025.1 Modiolus philippinarum | reverse complement strand
TTGGTGAAAATGATTGCCCTAATGGAAACAAATCCTAACAGTATTGTTGCTAGGTAGAATTCCAAAAAATAAGTGGTCTTTGACACTTTCAGGAAATTTACTAAAATTGGAATCAAATATTTTTGAAATTCAATTGGTGAAAATGATTGCCCTAATGGAAACAAATCCAAAAAATAAGTGGTGTTTGACACTTTCAGGAAATTTACCAAAAATGGAATCAAATATTTTTGAAATCCAATTGGTGAAAATGATTAACCTTATCAAAACAAATTATATTTATATCAACTACGTATAATCAGATTGACACAATTAGGAACTTGACACAGTAATTAGCCCTTTTGATCCCTCTGCAAGAATTATGCTAAATCCGTTGACATACCACTGAATGCTTACATCAAGAGGAATCCAATGAAAAAATCCAAACAAAATCTGACTAAAAATAAAGAATTTACATATTTTGAAAAATTGCCATTTTTGCCCCCTTTGACCCATTATAGCTCAGAAAAGTAAACAGATACACAAAGTCTGCCGACATATTTCTGAAAGCTTACCACAAGAGGAATCCATACAAAAAAATTCCATCAAAACTGGATGAGAAATAAAGGTTTTAAATATTTGTTAAAATTGCAATTTTGACCCCATTGACCCCTTTTAGTCAGTGAATTGGTAACAGTGATAGATACGAAAATCCAAAGAAATACAAAAGAAAGCTTAAGACCAGGAATGTAAAGAAAAAAAAATCTTATCGAAATTTGCAATTTTGGCCCCTCATAGCTTGGAAAATTTTTAATAAGTTATCAAAAATCTAATAGTTAAACACTATGTTAATTTTTCATTAGGAATCGATTGAAAAAACTTCATTAAAATCGGACTAGAAATAAAAAAATAAAATTTTTGAGAATTATCCCCTTTTGGGCCCCTTTTATCTCATGAACGGTACATAATGTAAATGCGTTGACTGCTTACTCATTGGAAATTTCCTAAGGAGCAAACTAAAAGAAACCCCATTAAACTCTGATAAATAGCCAAATATGTGAAAACACCCAAATTTACCCTTTTAGGCCCCTTTTTTTAAAATGAGAGGGGCCATGCATAAAATCCAAAACCATTCATCATCTTCCTTAGTGCCAAGGAACATTGTGTTTAAGTTTCATATTACATAAGGATTGATCAATTGGAAATTAAGTTATTGGCCAAACACAAAAGTGTCTACAGAGGACGACGCGGACCATGACTACAACAACAACAACAGCGCCATACCATTATACAACCTCAATTTTTTTGCGGTCGTATAAAAATCAATAAACACAATATTTTAAGTTTTATAAAGATATAAATTTGAAATTCGAACATAAACAACTTGATTTGATTCAACGAAGTTGAAAAGCCACCAACCAAAAACGTGGATTTGAGGATACAGAAATCCAGCCTGATCTGCAAAGGGTGAAGAAGAGAGGAGTGGATCATGACGTAACCATTGGCTAGCGAAGATGCTATCTGAAGTGCATGCATGTACAGTGACTAATATAATGTAGCCCAAAGTGATCCGATCTGGCCTGGATGCTATGTATCATCCAAGATGTAAGCATATGCAAAGTTAGATGATCCTACCATGTAAAGTGTCTGAGATCTGAATGTCAGTCAATCAAGCAGAAAATGTAGATCAGATTTACCAATTTGTCTCTGATGTTGATGCATCATCAGAGATGCAAAGTTAAATGATCCTACCATGCACGCGACTGAGATCTGAATGTAAAGTCAATCAAGCAGAAAATGTAAGTCAAATTGCCCAAATTTGGCCTGGATGCTGATGTACTATTGCAGATACATGCATATACAAGGTTAAATGATCCTAACATATACAAAATGTACATGTACAGTGACTGAGATCTGAATGTAAGTCAATTAAGCAAAACATGTAGGTCATATTGACCCAATTTGACCTAGATGCTGATGTACCATCCAAGATGCATGCATATGCAAGGTAAGATGAGTGACTGAGATGTTAACTCGTCTGAAAACTTAAACATGTTCAATGTAAGTGAATGAAACCAAACATGTACTTGTAGGTCAAATTGACTCAATTTGGCCTGAATGCTGATATATCATCGGAGATGCATGCATGTATATGCAAAGTTAGATTTACCAAGTATAGCGACTGAGATTTGAACTTGTTCAAAAACTTGAATGTAAATCATTGGAGTGGAAAATGTAGGTAAAAATTTACCCAATTTGGCCTGAATGCTGAAGTACCATTGGTGATGCATTAGGCAAAAAAAAAAAATAAAATAAAGGGCTACGCGGAGCGCAGCATGATATGACCGCAGCATGTCCACCACTGAAATTTGAACGAGTGCAATATACAAGTGTGGACCCAATTTGATGTCTCGCCCGTCCCTTCATGGTTGCAAAATTGATGTGAATTCTCAAACTGACTAAATCAGAGAAACAAAACATATTCGCTAGACTGTAAAAATAAGGGTAAGTGACAGAAGCAATAGAGCAGACTGTCATGAATCACCAAAAATGAAAATATCAGTGACCACTGATAGATACTGAAAAACCAAAAAGCCAAACAGCAGGCTGTCATGTTCCATTTAAGACAAACCCAAATACCAAATATTATTGACCTTACATTAATAGATACTGAGAAACTTAACATGATCACTGGACCGTGAAATTGAGGTCACAGACAACAGCCATATAGCAAACTCTCATGTCTACCCAAGACCAACCTATATAGCAAATATCATTGACCTACCACTTATAATTACTGAGAAAATGACCTAATCACAAAAACTTGCTCACTAGACCGTTAAATTGAGGTGAAGCACAAAAGCCATAAGACAGACTGTCATGTACTACCCAAGACCAACCTCCATACCAAATATCATTGACCTACCACTTATAGTTACTGAGGAACTAAAGTAAGCAAAAAAACTAAACATGTTCATTGGACCCTGAAATTGAGGTCACAGTCAAAAACCATATAGCAGACTGTCATGTACTACCCAACCTATATACCAAATATAATTGACCTACCACTTATAGTTACTGAGAAACTAAACTAAGCACAAAAACTTAACAAGTTCATTGGACCGTGAAATTGAGGTCACAGACAAAAATCATATAGCAGACTGTCATGTACTACTCAAGACCAACCTATATACCAAATATCATTGACCTACCATTTATAGTTACTGAGAAAATGACCTAATCACAAAAACTTAACATGAAAGTTTACCCCGCCGCCTTCATACTTTGTACTCATATGTCTCGCTTTCCATGCCTTTCGTCGCAGCCGAGACAAAAATGAATGTGGACACAGTAAAGAGCTTGACACAGTAACTAGATGGACACAATAAGGAGACTGGAACAGTAATTAGCTGGACACAAACTAGGGAAAAAAAAACATCTAAATCCGATGAGAAATAAAGATTTTACATATTTTTGAAAATTGCAATTTTTGACCCCTTTGAACCCTTACAGGTCAGAAACGGTGAGAGAAGTGCAAAATCTATTGAGATATTACTTAAAGCTTAAGACAGTAGGAATGTAAAGAAAAAAATCCCATCTAAATCCGATGAAAAATAATTTTTTTATGTAACCTGCACATTTGCAATTTTGGACCCGTTTGGCCCCTCATAGCTCCAAAAGGAAACATGTTATCAAATAACTTATAGATTAGTGCCATATTAATTTTTCATAAGGAATCCATTAAAAAAAACTGCATCATAATCGGACTAGAAATAAAAAAAAAAAAAAATTTGTGATTTGCCCCTTTTGGGCCCCATTTATCTCATGAACGGTACATGTGAACTCAGTGACGTGAAATCCGTTGGCATATTACTGATTGGAAATTTACTCGTAGCACACTGAGAGAAACCCCATCAAAATCTGATGAAAACAGCCAATTATGTGAATACACCTAATTTTGCCCTTTTTGGCCCCTTTTCTAATAACGGGAGGGGCCACAAAATCCAAAACCACTCAAAGTCTTTCTTTTGTGCTAAGGAACATTGTGTTGAAATTTCATAAGGATTGATCAACTGGAACTGAAGTTATTGACCAAAAACAAAAGTGTCTACAGACGGTGACGCAGACGACGACAACGACAGTGCCATACAATTATACGACCTCAAATTTTTTGTGGTCGTATAAAAAACCAGACCAACCCTTATTTTTCCTTTAGACCCAAGCATTTTCTTACCATATTTCAAAATGTCCCTCAGTGTAACCTTGATAGTTTTAGCGGTAGTCGTCTTCTGTTTGTGGGTAACAAAATCATTCAGATGTGTTTATTTCTACAACCGCTAGCATTAATCATCAGAAAATGCACAAAGAATTGTTAAAATCACCATTTTTTTACTGGTCAGATTACAGTTCTTGTTTCAGTGGTATAACTAAATTCTTGTTTCAGCGGTATGACTAAATACTGGAAATACGCCAATGACATGCATGCAATGCAATAGACAAAAAAATATGAAGAAGAAAAAAAACAAAAAAAGAAAACTTTCTGCCGACCTATCAACCCTATTTCTAAATTTCTTGTCAGAAACACACATATACTTTTTCAGGCCTTAGATGATCGTGATGATAAACCAGAATTTTAGTTATCGCACAGTAACGAAGAGTCTAGAGGCACTGCCACAACAGTATCATACCAATCATGCCAATAGGCGACCTCAAAAATTGTTTTGCATTCTTCTAAATACATGAAATAAGAGGCCAAAATTTTGAAAATATGATAGTGTATCCATATGAGAAATTTTCTAAAAAAAGACAAGTATGCCATATACATGTACATGTAACTAAGATATATATGGAGAGCATGCATTGTACATCTCTCTCACAGGCAATCTTTTTATAGACTCAGCACACTTCAATAAGCAGTCCCTACAACTACAATGTATGTACTGAAACCAAGCAATTGATTATTTTTATTGCTTTTTTCCATCTTGAATGCACCACGACATGCTCGAGGCATTCAACAATGAGCTTGCTCAAACCTGTACATTTGTATTGGCCAGGGAGAACTTCTGTCTGTCAGGCAAAGTTTTCAGTACACAGGACTGAATGTCAGGTAAAAAAATCGACATCAGCAATTTGTTCTGAAACACCATAGGTACTGTAGATTAATATCTGACAGCTTACTTGGGCACATCTAGGGCACCTTTGTGTATTTGCCTTGCCAATACTAATTGCATTATTTGATAGATGGAACCAATCCAATAAATCTGTCCCAACAGCGAGTTTGTGACTTTATTAGCTATAGGTTTTGATATGAAATAAAACACATTATCATCAAATATGAAAGGAAACAGTCTAAATACTGTACACAACCATTTACAGTCTGTAAATGATATGAAATTATTATTTTTATCAATGTATATGCCAATAAAATACAGAAAACATACCTTGGTGTAAACTACAAGGTGAAAACTACAGTCTTTTACTTGAGACAGAAAAATATGACAAAGTGTCCCTCTGAATCCCCAAAACAACATTACGTGTAAAAGTGCCCTTCTCATGCGCCCCTCTATTTCCAAATCCTAGCTGGAACACTGTAACAGTGTACTAATACTGTATTTAGTCACTATTTTATAAAGACAACGTTGGAACAAATTGTATATATATATATTTATGGGATGACCATTTGATTTTTTTTTTGGGGGGGGGGGGGGGAGCTTAAGCGATTTTGTAAATAAATAATCTAATCTTGGTGCCAGTGAAAGCAAAAATTCTATTTCTACTTGTCATGAAAATTAATAATTAAATTCTGATTTGAAGAATAAATTTTTTGTTGCAAATACAAATAAAAACTTTGGTTGATGTGACATTTGGTGAAATTGATAAATAATTTTGTTCAAGATTTGAAAATAAATAAATTTTCTAGGCAAATTGACAAAATCACCCAAGCCTTCCCCTGTAAATCAAATGGTCATCCCTTTATGATTCAGTCACAACATAAAAGCATTTGAACTCTTCACAGTCAGGTCAGGATGCGAGTGACACCGCTGAATACAATGGGGCGGATTCATAGCTAAATGGGGCGACAAATAACAGTTCAATGGGGGCCATAAAAGTATACAATGGGGCAGATATAACATACATGTAAAATATGACATAAATGTTGTCAAGTATTTTTTTTTTTTAAAGCATAAAAATAAAGCCACTTGTCCAGTATTACAACAATTTTAAAATATCTGAACTATTCAAAACCATAGTTTATATCACATTCATATTTGTGTCTGTTCTAGAATGTAACTTAAGAATTTAAGGCATGTTGTTTCGTTGTTCTTCAGTTTCCCGTTTGTTCAACTAAATATCTATTCAATCCTCGCTCATTTGTTGTCCATAATTGAATCCTTTTTGATGTATGCAGTAAAATAAAGTTTGTTTTTAATATATATGAAAGGGAAAATGGCAGAATGTGTAGTGAAGAAATTAGTTTTGAAATGATGATGAAAAGAGGCTCTTTTGCCCTCATGAGTAATCCTGGCTCTTTTAGTTTTGTCTACCATTTTTTTTTTAATTGGCTTCAAGAACACAACAGTTTTCTTACATTGTACATTTGTCACCAGTAAGTACATGAACGCTAATTAAAAGTTGTTTTAATAAAAAAAGGTAAAAAGATGTATCATCCGCCCCATTGCAAACTTTATTTCTGCCCCATTGTATACTTTATTTTTTGACAAAATCCGCCCCAATGTATGATAGCAAGTGACACATTTATTGAATTAGTCCTAAGCCTACAGTACAGAAAGAGACATACCATAACAAATCACTTGGAGAGACATTAATTTTAATCCTTTTGACATAAAATCACAGACATACTATCACTGTGATAGACCTAAAAGGCCATAAAACATAGTGGAGAGGATTAAATTTTATTACCTGTTTTACCTGTTATTTCTTTGAAGTCAGCCTTAATTAGATTTTTTTCCGTAAAACAGGAAATGTCCCCACAAAATTTAGGTTTTATTACCCCATTAAACAATTTTTCAAGGCAAAAATTAATCTGAATCACTTTCCTAGACATCCCCACTATCACAGTGATTAGTTATGGTGCATGTATGTCTCTTTCTGTACTGTAGTCAAGCATTTTTATCATTTTGCTATTTTGGCAAACTAATTCAATCAGGAGTCCCAAATAATTAATAATTTCAACTTATACAAGTAAAGTTTCATAGTCTGGTCATATCTACTATTTCATATAAAGGGTAATATATCAAAGTGAAACCTTCTAAACCAAACATGATGCAAAGACCCTTTGTATCAATTTCTATATATTTTGAACCTACAAACCGAACAACTGTTTAAACCGAACAGATTTTTCAGTCCAAAGGGGTTCGGTTTAGGCAGGTACTATGTATTTAGGTGGAAACGAGGGCAATTTAAAACCAAGCTCTGTACACTCAATGAACAAGGGCATGAAGGGTTTAATTACTTTAATATCATAAATGTCAAAGGTCAAAGTCAAGGTCATAGTGACCTACATTTGCTATGCCACACATCACCTTCCCATGATGCATCTACATACCAAGTTGATAATCTTCGGTGCTATGCTACATAAGTTCTGCTCTGAACATGAAATCCACATTTTTTTTCTATCATTAACGTTAAAAGTCATGGTCATAGTGAGCAAAATTTTGCAAGAGTACAAAAATTCTCCTCCACAGAAATGCACATGGTTTTACTATCATAAAGGTCAAAGATTAGTCAAAGTCAGTTACCTAAATTTGGTATGCAGCACATCGCCTTCCCATGATGCTTTGGGGGGGGGCAGGAGGGGGTCTGATCCCGGAATCCCGACTTTATTTTTTCTAAATCCTGAACTACAAAGAAACTTCAAGACTGACGAAATCCCGATTCCCAGTGAATAAATTTCCAGAAATCCCGGGCTTAAATCATAAAAATCCCGAAATCTCGGGTTTAAAAACATCCAATCCCGACATCCCGAAAAAGGTCCTGCCTCCCCTCATGCTTCAACATACCAAGTTTGATCATCCTAGGTGCTATAGTACACATGTTCTGTTCTGGACCCAAAATGCACATGTTTTTTTTATCAAAAAGGTCAGAGATCAAAGAAAATGTCACAGTGACCTAAACTGTTGAAACTAAGTAATATCTCCCTTATACAAAGCTCTTAGCAGAATTTGGCTTTCAAATAAATCATGTTGGTTACATGCTCTCTATCAGTTTTTTTAAACATATTTGGTCATCCTAAATGATAAGATCTTATCTGCACTGAAGAGACATAAGTTGTCGAAATGGCCATATGCAGATATTAAATCTATAATAAGTTTGGTTTTAGTTATCTTCATAACATTAAATAAAGGAATTATTACCACAACAAGAATGTAGTCAATAGGAATAGGTGCTGGCAGGTCATATTGGTCCACTGAAGGATATCTTGCTATATATGACCTCTTGACTCTCCTGCTTCCACCTGGCTTGATGATGGATTCATCTGGTTTAAAAAATCTCTCAACATTTCCAAGTTTCAATTTTATGGCATCTCTTAATAAATGCTTGTTTTGTTGATTTTCATAGTCTGGCGGGTTTCCAATAATATGGCGTTGAATTAATTTTTCAATTTTCCATAGAAGCTGGGTTGATGATGCTGAAATCGGTTCCAATCCGCCATATTCTGAACCTGAAAGAAAAATCAATAGACGTAAATCATTATATTTTTGTCACTAATCGTGTACATGTCAAGATAAATAGATCACAGGAAAATAAAACTAAATGTCTTACCTCCTCCAAAACATATTTGGAAAAATACGAAAGCTGTCCGAAGAAACCACCTCTTAGATGCGGGAAGGCCCATATTGCTACTCAAAAACCACAACCTGCCATTAGGACAGTTTTACAACAGGAGTGCTCGCTTCCGCGTGAAGAAAAAGTGCAATAAGAGAAGAGTTGTTATTTCTTGAGCTCATTTGTCAAAGTAAAAATTTAAAGAGTATCTTATTTTCATCATTAAAGCTATAAACTGAAAGACAAATAATATATTTTTTATCAAAGATAAGTACGTGACATTTTTTTGCGGTTTTTGGATGTTTACATACAAACATTACAAAATAAAATAGCAAATGTTTTTTTTTTCAATAAAAAATGAGCAAAACACAACAAATTAGCGAAACTTTATGGACATGCTTAACACTAGTAATTCTACAACCTAATCGATCTTAATTGGAATAGTTACAAACCCAAATTTAGATGAAAGCAAAAATTCATTCATAAAATATAAAATTAAATGATACCGCGGAATAATACACATGTCAGCCACGTTCTACTTTTAGTTTCGCTTTGCCCGAACCACGTTTTTGAAACAAAATAGAGTAAAATGTAAGTTTTGCTTCAATGAAGCAATTTTATTTTTTTTACCTTTTTCAGGAAGAATATAACGTCTACAATGGTTGTAAAGGGGGCTACCAAATTTATTATCACGAGGCACTGGCTACGACTACTTGGAAAAGTAATCATAAAATAATTTTAGTTACAGTTGATTGGCACCCAGAAACTCACCGGATGCAGACCTGCAGAGTGAGGTAACGATAACTTCCCAGTTTGTTGCTACCTGTTTCCGTTACTGATATTATTCTTATACATGTATATTAAGGTAGATTGACACTAGTACACGACGCATTCGATTGGCACATTTGCGAAACATGAGTCGGATGCGGAATTGACTTGATTGTAAGTTGGAATATTCCTTATTTGGCCTTTTCATTGTGACTTCATAATAGATCGACATACAATTTCCCGCGAATTAGCTCCCTTTTCCCGTAAATATTGTCTATTTCGTTAACTTATAAAATATCTCTCTTAATCAAACGGTGACATATAGATTTTTTCTGCTCAACATATAGCTGAAGTATATATCTCTGAAATATCAAAAAATAAAAAAAATCTATCTAATATTTATTTTATATGAAGCTAAATAATAAGCATGATGTCACATTTCCCTACATATTCTTTCAAAATATTGCTGAAAAATACTGATTTTCAAAGCCTGATAACAGGAAAAGATGATCGGTGACATATCATTTTTATTTAATTTTTTTAAGAAATTCACTAAGATCTACAGAATATCTCAAAATTAGAAAAATTCTGTCTGATATTTTTATTACGACCAATCTACCTTAATATTCATATTCATGTATGTTATTTGACTGTAATATAAAAAGGAAATGAGTTGGATAGTATCCACAGGTGTTAATATACCATCGGTATTGGAAGCGGGGAGCTAGAGACTACATAAATTATATATTGTACCTGCGGGAGCGTGAAAGGGAAGACAACCTTGTTGCAAAGCAAGACGAACCCCAAAGGAACTGTTTGGTTTGTAGCGACTATATCCACATCCAGGCCTTGATGTAGTTTGCGATGGCTGTCTAGAGTGTTAACATCTTGGCTGTGCTGGACGAAAAAAGCCTTCAAAATAACCGTGCTGGATGTATAGAATATGGCATCAAAACTGAAAAATTTGAGTCTGAGCCATATTTTTGTTCATTAAGAATGTATCCGTAAATTTGCAATTGCAATGAAATGTTTTTGCCAGGTAACTATAATGCCAGGTAGCAATAAGGGAGGGCGTCAATGTTCCATGCTGGCAGTCATCTTAGATGAGTTTCGAACATTAAAGTCAAAGACTTTGAAGGGGGCCACCCAAAGACTATTGCAACTAAAACTGATTCAAATTGGCTTTGTAGTTTCCGAGAAAAAGATCCTCGAATGCAATTTCAATAAGGTCCCAATTTTAAGCTATGTTCCGGCTGTTAGCCATCTTGGTTGAGGTACAATAATAAAAATCACAAACTTTAAAGGGGACCACTAAAGGACTTTATTGTGACCAAGTTTGGTTCCAATTGGCTTGGTAGTTTCAGTGGAGAGGATCTTTGGATGCATTTCCGATTAGGTCCCCATATTAAACTACGATCCAACTGGTGGCCATCTTGAATGAGGTACAAACATAAAACGTATAAACTTTTCAAGAGACCACCTAAGGACTATTGTGACCAAGTTTGGTTATAATTTGCTCAGATATTTCACAGAGAGAAGGAGATATTTGAATGCATTTCCCATAGGTGCATATGTTAAACTATGTCCCGTGCTGGCGGCCATTTTCGGGAGGATGTACGATCATAAAAATCACAAATTTAAAAGAAGACCACCTTAGGACAGTCGTAACAAAGCTTAGTTCCGATTGGCTTGGTAGTTTCAGAGGAAAAGATCTTTGAGTGCATTTCAATAGGGTTATTATGTTAAACGATGTTTCTTGATGGTGGCCATCTTTGATGAGATACAATGATAAAAATCACAAACTTTAAAGGGGACCGCCTAAGGGCTATTGTTACCAAATTTGGTTTCAATTGGTTCGGTAGTTTCGGAGAAGAAGATCTTAATCTTTGAATATGGTCCTACATGTATGTTAAATATGTTCCTCGCCTGCGGCGATCTTGTATGAGATGCAAACCTGCTGGACATATGTAGAAATTGTAGTCGTTCAAAAACTTAACACCTTTTCAAGACAAACCTAGCCGATTTCTCAAATAGTTTTCGAAATATAAGTAAAAGCGTATAAAGATCGTGAAAATTCAAAGATGCAATAACCGTCCTATATGGTTCGTAAGATTTTCTTCGAAATTGCAGGACATGTAGATTTTACTATGGTGACCATTTTTGTAATTAGAACTTTACCAATATCTTCTATTATTTTCAATATCTACGATGAAGAGTAACAAACAATTAAAGGAAAAAAAAAACGATTTTAAGGGGGCCACAACTAAAGACGAATAATCGGATATTCTCCAGAATTGCAGACTAGGTAGATCACAATATGCTGATAATTTTTACCACATGTACCACGAGTGCATACCCTGGTGATGATTCAGACCAAGTTTGGTTAGTATTGGCCTAGCAGTCTCAAGTTAGAAGATTTTGTAATAAAAGTTAACGGATGGGTGGCGGACGCCGAGTCATTGCAAAGCTCACCTTGCCCTAACAGATCAAATGATCCTTGAAAAGTACATCGTGTTGTAAAATTATCACAAATATCACACCCAAATGATCAAGTTATCAAGAAACCAATGATGCAAGATCTCATGAACATGATAAGGATCGACACAAAAATCATAGACTCTGCATACACGGATTTCGTGAAGGCGGTTGACATGGTCACTAACGGAAGACTTCAGAGGAAACTAGATAATTATGACATTTACAGTAAAACTATTATCAATGAATGGAATAAAAACTTCTGAATCCAATATAAGAAGCAGAATGGGACAGTTGCAATTAAATAGGATTAAACTAACTGGAATTCCACAAGTACGAAACCCGATTAGGCTCACAAAGAAAAAAACATTCTTATCGCGTAATAACGAGATAATTATTTCGTAATAAAGAATTAATTATCTCGTAATAACGAGATGGTTTTTTT
>MJUU01059101.1:99308-184852 GCA_002080025.1 Modiolus philippinarum | reverse complement strand
GGAGTCAATAAATACATATAATC
The DNA here is from genome assembly GCA_002080025.1 of Modiolus philippinarum. NCBI lineage: Eukaryota > Metazoa > Mollusca > Bivalvia > Mytilida > Modiolidae > Modiolus > Modiolus philippinarum. The sequence continues at coordinate 184,829 of MJUU01059101.1, read as the reverse complement.
CCAGCGTTAAAAATAAAGAAAAGCTACAAACAAAGACCAACAAGGATTTTTTTTTCACATCACTATAATTGAGGTCACGCCTTCAGTCTCCGACATGCAGTTTACCGATTAAATTAAGTTTTGCAGTGTAATATTTGTAAATAGTTTATTGTTGTATTATATTTTTTGTTGTTTTGAAAAAGACTCTGATAGAGTTGAAATATAAACAGTATTTATACTCGTGCTTTTCATATTGTTCATATTGAAAGTCTATAAATTAACCACATTGTGTGTATCTGTTTAGATCTAGCACAATAGGGATTTTGGGTGTTTTTGCTTCGTTTTATGGTGTTTATATATTGCTTAGGAAATGTAATAACACACTAATAAAATGCAAATATTTCTATGAAATATTTACAAGAGGTTTTAAATAATTCGTTGATTATCAATTCACAAAGATTCCACACCCCGCAAGCCGGAGATACTGGGTCCTATTTCTATATCCCGGGGTTCCCTCGGGGTCCTCTGTTAGGATGGCTCATACTCCAAGCTCAGAGGATGCTGCGGGCCTATTCTTCAGCCGGGACCGCGCACGGCGGCGAAAGATGGGGAATCTTTGTGAATTGATAATCAATTCAATTAAAATCAATTAAAGAACCACCCACCAAATGTATTGTCCACGTGCTGACATTAGTTCTCAAACACAATTATTTTACTTTCAACGGAGAGCATTTTCTACAAGTAAAGGGCACTGCAATGGCACAATCGTATGCAAATATTTTTATGGGCTAACTTGAAAAACAATTATTACAATCTACAATCCATGAACCCATCTTTTGGTTCCGTTTCATAGATGATGTCGATATGAAATGGATTAAGTCCGAAGATCGTCTCGATGAATTTATTGAACTTGCCAACAACATTCACCCGTCTCGATGAATTTATTGAACTTGCCAACAACATTCACCCATCCATCAAATTCACACATGAAATATCTAAAAGCAGCATTAATTTATTTGATACTAAGACAAGTTGTGAAAATCGTAATATATCGCCTGATATATACAGCAAAACTATAGATAAACACCAGTACTTTTCTCCTCAAAGTTGCCATCCAAGACATTGTACTAAGAGCATACAATACAGCCAGGCTCTCAGAATAAAGCGCATTTGTTCATCGGAATAAACTTATCAGAGACAGCTAGGACATCTAAGGTGTCATCTTAAATTGCTTTAGCAATAAAACCATTAAAAAGGGTTTCAATCAAGCGGGATCTGTTGACAAAAAGGAACTTCTGAAATATAAAGAAAAAAACCCAATAACAGAATACCATTTGTTGAATTGCAAAAGCGTCCAAAAACCCACAGAGTTTCAAAAGTACAGCTACAGAAAATAAGTACACTATTTATTGCAAGGCCACCTGCAAAGCTGAAAATGTAGTATACTTATTACATTGTGGAATTTTCGGTCTTCAATATGCCGGGGAAACTAAACAGCAGTTCAGCAAACGTCTGAACGGTCATCATAGGGATGTCACCTGCAAACCTTGCCCCCCCTCTCGGTAGACATTTCCGCTCTACAGATCATAGAGATGGATTTAATAAGTTAAAAGTTACTGTTATTGACCACAATACTAGCTTTGATGAAAATAGTAGACAGGGTAGAGAAAGTTTCTGGATTAAAAAGCTTAAGACATTATCACCGAGTGGGATCAATGAGAAAAGTTAAATTTTCACAGTTTATTTATTTCTAATTAAATTATTTATACTGATTAACATGTAGTTCTATATATTTATATAAATATTTTTTTATTATTCCGTTGTATATTCTCATTTTGTATAATCTATCTATTTTGATGAAACATTCAAAATATTTTTGTCGACATTATTACATCGTACAGCGTTATTGTTTTAATAATCATTCCATCTACCTGGATGACGTAATTAAAAAAAAACGTCGTTATAAGTACATGGATTTAATTATCGAAATGTAATTAACACCAATACTCCGTGACTTGACACAGCATATCTTTTATACGAAATATTTTCACATTTTATATGTTTGTTTACCATCCTTAACAACTCAAATGTTTTAAGGGTTGTTGTACAAAACTTTTTAGACGTTATATATATATATATATATATATTAGAAAAACTTTCCATACTATGTCTGTCCAATGGTTAATTTCGCTAGACATTATAGTGGGGCTAGATGAATTATTTCATATTTGCGTCAGTGAATCAGTCCCACATTCTTAGATTGGTAAATTTGAACCAGCAAATTTGTGGCAGTTACCTCTCCGGGATTCGAGCAATCACTGTTTGGAAATCTGAGGCAACACCGCCTGCACTAAGTCCAGCACCCTAGACCATTCTACTCTTTAGGGTATATAAAATGTAGCTTTAGGTAACTGGCTGATACCCCTCCTCGGGTGCCTAATCTATCTATCTATCTATCTCATGTATCTATTCGTGTGAATATGAGGCCAACATTGTAAGATCTGCAAATTTGTATTTTGGCAGTTCCCTCTGTGGGACTCAAACGATCGCTTTTTTATGGTATACCAATGTCCGTCCGTCCGTCCGTCCGTCTGTCTGTTCGTCCGTTTCAATTCACTTCAAACTTTGCAGAGGTATTGGGTATGATGAATACTTTTTCGGGAAAATTTAATTTTTCTTGTAGGAGTTATGGAACTAACTTTATTCGTCAATTTTAAGGCATTTTTTACATGTAGCGCTCTAAATTGACAACTTTTTGACCAATTCACTTCAAACTTTGTAGAGATATTGCGTATGATGGCCTCATGATCTGTATACTTTTTCGTAAAATTTTTATTTTTCTTGCAAGAGTTATGGAACTTAATTAATAAATTCTAAGGCAATTTTTCACATGTCGTGTTCTAACTTGACAACCCTATAGCTAGTTCACTTCAAACTTTGTACAGGTAATGGATATGATGATTTCATGGTCCGTATATTTTTTTTGGTGAAATTTCGATTTTTCTTGCAAGAGTTATGGGACTTTAATTTTCAAATCGAAGGCAATTTTATATAACATAACGCACTCTAACTGATTAATAGTTTGATCAGCTCACTTCAAACTTTGCAGATTGATTTATTAAAGAGATATCATGCTTAATTGGGCAGTTATGGGTGTATTCTAAATTGAGAACCACATTCTTTAATCACTTAAAGTTTTGAAGGGATGACGACGTTCATGCGACTTGGCGCAGCTGTTTATTTATGTCTAAGGGAACACCGCTTGTACTTCGTCCAACACCAAATATTTTACGAAAGGATATGGAGTAAATGAACATGAGACCATAACACATATGTTTAACTTAAACTGTAATAATTTCAATGAGTTGTATGGCCATTTCGGAAATTTATTCCTCATCAGCAGCACTAGAACCCAAACAAAGGAAATCCATTCATAGTCCACACACACAAAAAAAAAATATTTAATGATCATTTGAAATATATGGCAACGCTGCATTCTAAACATGTCCTATGGATAATATTGAAAGACCTTATACTGGGCTTCATAAATAATGTATATATTCGTCCCAACATTGCCAGATCTGCAAATTTGTATCAGCAAAGCTGTGGTAGTTCCCTCTACGGGATCCAACTATCGCTGTTGTGACATATATGATAAAATCACAAGAACTTCGTCCAGCACCCTATATCAACCAGTCGGCTACCATGGATATATAAAATTTTAGCTTTCGGTAACCAAGTGATATTGTTAACGTGGACATTTTTACGGGGTGTCATTTCCACGTTTTTGTTGAACAAACATTTCGTGAAGGGTAATGTAAGCCTGTCCAATTGGATAATATTATTGCTTTTACACATAAGACTTTACAGCCAAACTATTCGCGAGGGGAATTTTCGTGGATTTTTCCTGAATGTAGCAAAAATTATCCCAAGGGGAAATATACCACATTTACAATGCCTCCTTGTACGTTTATTTAGGGTTGTAACGAAGTACATGATGTATAGGAGCTCAGTGCAGATTAGCTCCGATGAAGTATCGTAAATAGTAGAAAGCATTCCATGTCTTTCCCCAAAGAATGCTTAGAATACTCTATCTGTCCAATGTTTTTTTTTTTATCGTAAGACATTATACTGGGTTTGATAAATCATATATATATATTTATATTCATCTAAAACCAGAACTACATTGTTATATTTCCCAATTTGTAACAGCAAATGAAATGTACGTTATTTAAGAAGTAAAAGTGAAAGTAATTCAAAAATTTGTTTAACATTTTTTAATATAAAATTACAATCTTTCAATTCCCTCGAAGTGTTTTTGAGATTTCTTTTTTTAAAATGGAAAAAGAAATCTAGCGCCACAAATTTCAATTTTTATATCGAGCTTCTCCAACTTGATGACGATGTACTCTCATTCGGTCAGATAAAGCGTTCCCAGTCTGGCCGATATATATTTCATTACATCATTACACCATTAAATATAACTATTGACACTTCTGTCTCTTGTGAATCACACCTAGCTTATGTCAACAAACGTTTAAAACTCTGTGGCTATCTTTCCTTTCATTAAGCGTCATGGGGGTACTTTTTGAGTGCATAGTTTACGTGCCAGGCAACACGGGATATTCCGATTTGGGTAAGACCGATGACATAATTTGAAGTTCAGATACTGATGAGTCTCTGTGTTCTTATGGTATATATCTGTAGTAAGGTTGCCATTTGTAAGTAAAATATTTAAGAATGGAAATGATGTATTGTTGACTTATTGTGTAAATTTTATTGGAAATTGACCTACCTCCACTTGGTGTCAGTTCACTGTATAAAATCTCAAATTATGTCTTTATTTTGTATGAATTATCACTATATGGTACCCTTTTGTATACTTTAAGACTGATCTGCAGGTTGCAAATCATAATTCAGCAAGCCATTGCATTTTGACCTACCCCTTTGAATATTGATGTACCAGCAATTCAGTGTCAGTCCTTGGGATAAGATATAAAACTGTGCCTATATTTGTTGTGAAATATCACCCTGGTACATTTCTGTATACATTTAAACTGTTCAAAGGTTGCTGATCATATTCAATAAGCAATGGTATTTTGACCTAGCCCCATGGGAAATTGACCTACACTTTGAAACAAATAGATAAACAAATGAAGGGATAAGGAGTAAATGTACATGGAACAAAATCCATATAAATACGTGGTAAGATTAAGCAAATAGAACAACGCTTTGATTGTTGTTCTTCATCTTGAACTCACTATGAGGCCTTCAACAAAGAGCCAACGCTCTTACCTCACAGTAAGTTCAAGACGGCCCCTAGAACCGGTTTAAGCGAAATTCGCTTGCTGAATGTCGAACAACGCCACATCCATCCCCTTTATTTAATTATTTTTGATGGATGCGGGGTTGTCAGCAAGCATAACATATCAGGCGAAGTACTTTCACAAACACTGTCATCCATTGCCCGACAAAGGGACCAATGAATAGACAATACAACATATAAACGATCACAGCGCACTCGTCGAGTTGGTTGTAAGAAAACTTGGCAATCAAAATCGGGAGATGTTATAATATATTCTAGCAAAAAGGGTAGGTCATTTTGCAATGCGGAACAGTGATCCACGGGTCATTTGTTCTATTGTAGTTTGACCTGCCGCTCTATTGACCGCTTGGGTAAAAATGCCTTATTACACCGGAACTAGTGAAAACCAGCGACAGCAAAACCGGTTTATGGGTACCTAAACCTCCACTTCGTCTGTCCCGTTTCCAAATAGTTTAATATACAGAAGAATCAAAAAAAAAAAAAAAAAAAAAAAAAAAAAAAAAAAAAAAAAAACAACACGTGCACTACTAACTCCAAGACCACAATCTATTAAAGGAATGAAGGTAACAAAACGTAATTTTGAAAGATAAGTCAAGCAGTGCTCGCCGCTAAACTCAGTTGGCTCAAGGAGCATGTTCAAGTGTTAAAACACTTTTGCACTACGCAATAAACTTCCCGAGGGGTTTAGTTAAGAGTCTTCATGTATTTCAGTGGACATCGGCAGCATTAGTGAAAATCCAGGGTGTGTGTAAAACCCTAAGGGCACTGAATCCAAAGTTAATTTAATGGTTACGTGCAGATTATCTTGTTGATATCCCCTATAACATAACGAACGTAAGTTAAGTCCCGGTTATCTTGATTTTTAGCATTCCTTTTTTTGAATTTTTTTATACATTGTAATATTTAGATAAAAACGAGGATGTGAAATGCCCTAGCAATAAGCTATTTGCCAGTGACTCAAATGTTTAAATCTTTTATAAATCTTTGTATTTATTAGCACTGGATGCCTCTGCTGTTGGACTGTTAGTCCCCGATGGTATTCACCAACCAGTCAGTATTTCGTTGCTGACTGGAAAGCAATTTTATTGAAACTTGAAATATCTCTCTATCTGCTTTTACACGTTTTTGGTTAATTGGCTGTCAAATGTTTTGGTTTTATCTGCACTAATGAGACATAAGTTGTAGACGAGAATATGCAGAAATTAGATTAAAAGTACTTTCGGTATTTTTATTTAAATGCATTTAACAATTTATGATGTTTGCAACTTTGTCATAAAAGTTTGGATATGATAAAAAAGTATGGTTTATTAAAGTCGTCATGAGTAGAACAAACACGTAAGAATCGTCCCAGTTGAGATATATATACATTCCGTATGATAGAGCTAGAGTAACTTTACCGTCAAGAAAGAGAATTAAGTTATACTGAAATCAAAAGCATTCCTTTTTTTTAGTCAATTGTGTTTATTCGACAAGAATCAATTCAATAATGTTAGCTAGATCCAGAAAGGAACAATATTTGGAATCATAGTTAACTTTATCAAGTTTGAATTCTTGTGGGTAAATGAGGTCGACATAATCAAGAAATCTAGGATTGTCAATAGACAGAATATCTTTATCAGTAAATGTTTCTTATGTCGATAATTTATGTATATTTATACAGATCTATAAATAGTAACATGTTGACAGAAATAAATGCTGGAATATTTGAAGAACTAACAGAATTACGTGTTTTGTAAGTATGTATTAAGAAAATGGCAAAACTGGCATTTGACGTATCTTTGTACTAGATTTAAGGAGGTAGAACAAGTTTAAGGGACGCAACTCTTGAAAAATCACTGCCATGTTTGCTTTAATCATTTTCATTAATAAGCTACTAAACAGAAATTTCAAAACAGTATATGCCTCATTGATAGTGTTACGGGTAAAGCTAGCGAGGCAGGAAATCCTCACCCTTCCAGAGCACCTGATGTCACTCCCAGCGTTCATGGGAGTTCACACTTTGAGTGTCTTAGTTCTCTTTATTTCCGTGCATTGTAGCTGTTTCACGTCCTTGTTTTGTCTTCGTTTTTCCCTGTTGCTGTTTTGTCATGTCTTTGGACGTCGATTTTTGTGGTCATCGCTTCCCTTTGACGATTTTACTTCCTTTTTACATCAAGGCTTAAAAAGCAGAAATATAACCGACTGTTTCAAATGCCTTCATGATGCCAGGTCTGCTACCTTAAGCAACAACAATTTATCATTTAAATGTCAGCTAGCGTCAATCATAGATTTTTACAGTCAAAAATGCAGTTTACAGGCGACGCCTAGCGGGGCCTTTAAACGTATATTTTTGACAGTTAATGTATGATGTATGGTACTGCATTGAAATATTATTGGATGATCATCGATACCCCTATGCAAGCCTTATATGGTTAGTTTCTTGCTTAATTCAATATTATACAGTATTTTTTATATCACATCTCTTACTATACCGAGACATCCATTTCAGCCCGAAGGCCAGTGGGCTAATATGGGTCGAGGGATAATAACTCAGGCTTTAATGATCACGAAATTAAGCATTGTTAAAAACGGTTGCTCCTGTTAGTCCGGTTTAATAAACCATTTCTTACATGCCTGTACCAAGTGTCGGTCATTGCGGTTGACAATTTGACAGTTTTCACCTTACATTGAATATTTGCCCTTAGATTTCGGCTCCTGACAACTCTATTACTACCCTTTTTTTTCATGGTCGGTGTTTAAATATTCGGTAATAAACTCTGGATCTAATAAAAATCTTTTTTTTCATTTGTGAAATTGAAACATTGTAACGATCTGTCAAATCTGGTGACGACTGAAAAACTTCCGTAGCGACAATTGCAACAATGATTGAACATAGAATTGGTGTTTTAGTTTTTGAGAAAGTGATTTCGCTCTATCGACAAAATCACGATACAAATGACAGACACGACAAAAGCAATTAAGTTGTGGAATGGACACACCATGTGGCGGGTTTTAGGAATAGTACTACTAAAAAAGGAAGTTAAGGACACAATAAACTTTATAGCATTGTGATATCATTACTTATATCTTGTATGGAGTTGACGAACAAATATCGTACGGCATTTACGTATTGTTATCGTGTTTTCAGGCGTAAAGAGTAAGAAATATAGAGGTTCAACTCCAGGTATGATAATTGTATCCAACGAAAATCTACGAAAAACATGTATACCAAATTATATCAATAAAGCACATCAAACATTAATTTGCAATGAAGCATTAATACATCGGTACAAAATTCTGGTGTTCCAGTGTGTGTCTTTCTTTTTTGTTATTTGTGGTTTTTCTTGTGCAGTTCCTTGATACATTATGGCATGTGACTGTGTTTTTCCACCATTGCTGGTGTTTCTTGTTATCTGTAGGAGTTTTCTTTGTTTTTTTTTATTCTATATTTCCTGGTACAAATACCCTTTGACTCTTTTAAGTACAGAAAGATTGGTATAATAAATATTTCTGACCTATCATGTGGGAAGAAGTATATGGTAGGGGAAAAATCAAACGGTTTAATAATGTTGCTGAGGTTAAGGTCAGTTGAAGATAGATATAACCGTTAAATATTTTGAGCATCCACATCTGTTTCAACCCACGATATTCTAAGAAATCATTAAAGATTTTTAAAATCCACATCTGATTCAACCCATTTCTTGTTTATACTTTTTTTATCACTTTTCTAAAAAAAATTATCTATTGATCTTGGGCGACGACAATTCTGTGATCACTGTACTCTGCTGATATAAATATATAACCGTCAATTTCTAGGGAACGTTAGAAACGGCGTATTTATATGATCTCTACGCGGGACGTTTTGTTACAGAATAATTCGAAGAAAGAAAGCGCTTTACTTAACCAAAATTATATGTTTGACTAAAAAATTATTTCAGTTGAAAAACAATCATATCTTGTATATATCAATAATATATCGATAAAAACACTATTACTCATTTGTTTTTTTCTGATGGAACTCTCAGCTCGCATTGCATTGAGAGTGCGACAGAATTTCTTGCTCGCCAAAAAATTACTAATAGTATATACAATGTATTTACATCTTATCTAAGATTGCAGTAAGTTATAAAAACCAGCAGCTGAAAAGGGGATTTTGTAGTGCGTTGAATAGAACAAGCAATAAAGTTCTGTAATGAAACTTACAAAAGCAGGTACCGAGTGGTTACAAGGTAGGTTTCTGAAGTCATTTTTTAAAACATTGAAATGAACAAATATCATAAAAGCACAAAAATCAGTTGAACATGTCTTATTTTTTTTTAGGAATTTAGAAGGGAACATGCTGACATCAATACCTCCTGGAATTTTTCAGAATTTTACATTTCTTTCTCGTGTGTAAGTAAAATAAATACACATTCGTTTACGTTGCAATTTTACAGACCGATTTCGCACGCCAGTTTCACCATTAATGCCTTTATATTGAGTGTAAAATATGATGATTCTACACCAAGCCCTTCGGGAAACTTTGACTTTGATGTTTTTTTTTCTGTAGTGCTATAGTGGTTTACCATCAGACTGGGTTCTTTTAGCTAGCCGGCAGCATAGCATAGTTCCCCTAGACCCATCTTTCAAAATTGACATTTTGACTCCTTTTAAGATTGTGGTCATGGATTTAGTAGTCTACCTGTATTGGGTTTGATTCGTATATTTATTATACTTCAGGGAAATGGGACAGAGAAGGGGAAGGGTTGGGTACCAATAAACCGGTTTAACCCTACCACTGGTTTATGCTAGTGCTAGTACCAAGTCCGACGGTCCCGAGATACTATCCTTGTTTACGTTTGTATTTTATCTCGTGTCTTTCCTGTGTAGTTCCTTGTCAGATTGTGGCATGTAATTGTAATTTTCAGCCATTGAAGATGTTTCCTGTTATCCCTTTTTATTTCATAAACGAATTTTTTTGATACTGGATCGTAAGATATTTAGCAGATACCTACAGTATTTTATGTATTCAGGATAATATAAATTCAAAATAAACACAGAAGTATAAGGAGCCAAAGTAAAGAAATATATAAATGATAAAAATTAAGAATGGCCACACTCTGTTAAGAGAATGTCTATGGGAAAGTCCGGAAGTCGCAGGCACATAACTAATTTTATTTTCAAAAATCTACTAAGGCTCGGGTACCCATAAACCGGTTAAACCCTACCGCTAGCTTTTGCTAGTGCCAGTACCAAGTCCGGCTGTCCCGACTACCTATCGTTGTAATGTCACCCCAGACGTAGTCGTGGTGGCATGTTGTTATTCTACGTTTCTTCTGATTATTATAATTATTCTTTTTTTCTTCTTCTTCTTATTCTTGAACAAAGAACACCATCTGAAGTTATAGGCTGTGCATTTAAAATTTTTCAAAATGGCCGCCATTTCCAAGATGGCCACCAAAATACTCCAAAATTTCAACATTGTCCGATTTCAACGAAAATTTATTTCTAGGTAGATTTTGAGGCTGCAAATGAGATGGAATCATCGAATGGGGAGTCTGGGGTGACATCGGCTATTGCTTGCAATTGCAAATCTAGTTTACATTTGTCTTTATTCTTTTATTTGTTTTTTTTCTTTTGCAGTTCCTTGTTAATTTGTGGTATTTGACTGTGTTTTTCGGCCATTGTGGGTGTTTCATGTTATCTTTTTTTAATTCTTTTTAAAGACGGGGTCAATGTATAAAAGGGAGACAATCTTGGGAACTATGGATTCCTTCATATTTTGGACAGTGTTTTGGACTACAGAGATTTTTTAAAAATATCTTTGTAATAATATATCATTTACACAGAAAATTTATCTCTGACATTAGAATACATTTTTACAATAAAATGAACAAACTTGCATGTAATTTTGAAAGACACATTGAAAAATAAATCCAATAATAAATCTCAAGTGAACAGATTTTCAAATTCAAAATTTGTGATTGACATAAAGGGGAGGAGATATCCATGGTTACAGCTTCTTCTTTATATTTACACAGGAAGTCACAATGAATCATTGCCACGCTAATAAAATAACATGCAAACCGTACTCACCATATGAAGCTAAATAATCCTAATCTAATTACTTGAAAATATCCTTTTCTTAAGAAAACATTTCACTCTAAATCTAGTATTAAATATATTTCACTGTGTAAGATAATCAGTAACACCAGCTGTAAATGATTACAGAAGATAACTGTGCCTGTAAACCTACTAATAATTACCGGAGTTCCAAGATTTGAAAAACAATGCTACAAATGTGGTTATCTATAAATCAATCCCCAGCTACTGAACTATTCCCAAAGGTATCCCATATAGGGAATGTCATCAGGATTTGGGTGCCATCCTCTTACCAGCTTCAAAACACAGTTAGGCATAATATCACGTTTGTGCCAAATGTAGTTTTTATATTTTGGATCCCTAGCTAATGCTTCCAATTTTCTATCTTGATATCTATCATCACGCCAAACTTGTCTATGATACAACATTGTCCAAAAATACTTATAATTCTCTTTCCTCAAACTACTGTTTCTTCTGTGTTTTGGTTGGCATTCTGTTTCCCACCATAATTGTCTATTGTTTTCATGTGTTATGCAGGGTTTACATAAACAGAATGGGCACTCTTCACCATCTGTACCTTGTGTTATAACGAATTCATTTATAAGACTTTCTTCCTGTTTTTGGTCTGTAAGTCTCGTCATGTGACTCACGAGAATCCACGATAAACAGGCAATTCGAAAGCGTTTTCTGCCAAAACATGACGTCTAACGATTATGACGTTCAAATTTTTGTTTGAAACGTCATATATCTTTGTTTTAAATGTAACTTCCGGGTACAATTCTTGATCCCGGAAGTTCCAAAATTGTACGAGACTTACAGGCCCTATTATGCCTTCATCATTTATTTCATGTGTCTGTGTTCCTTTATATGTAAATTCACTTGATTCATTTAGATCCCAATCATAATATCCAAACAGACTAATGATAGATTGCTTTTGTTCTTCATTTACAACTAAGGTTAGTTTTGAACTTTGATTAGACATCTTTTCTTAGTAATTAAATCTACTAAACACAAAAACACTTTTTTCCCTCCAAAATTATATTTAGGTTAGTAACAAAGTTATAAACATTGCCCAACACACTGTTTGATTTGATGATGATAACAGTATTATTTCATGTTTCTCAGATGTTTATAGGTGAACGACCTACAGAGATTTTACATGTTTTACTTATCATGCATTATTTTGAAGAGCCACATTTGGGGCCTTGCAAAATGAAAAAAATTGAAATATAACAGTAAAAATGATGCTTTATTTTTTAACAACATAAACAAAGATTAAATGATGTACATTTTATAATTAATACACCTATTTCCAATAAAGAAGAGAAGTAATGCTTGTAAAATGTGCAGTGAAATAAAATCCCTGTGTTTGACCCCAAGGACACTGAAGAGTAAATAAGTACTATTTCTGCTCAATATTACAACTTCATTCATAAATCTATCCAGTTGTAGTAGTAAAATTTTGTAAATAAATAAGAAAATCGAAAAGGAAACTAAGAGACCACCTTGCTTTAAGATATCTGTTCCCGGTGATGGAAATAAAAAGAAGTCCATTATAGACAAACTACAGTCAGCAAGAACTATTCTAGTTCAAGAACTGAACCATCCTGTGAATAATGTTGATATTTTGGAGAGAGTACTTGATGAGTTTATCTCTAGAAACAACGCAAATCCACCGGAGTCCAAAATGGAGAGCCTGAATTTGAATACATATATCCAGATAGAAAAAGATGATCTTAATCATAAACTATTTGTGACATCAGAATTGTCACTAAAGAAACTCATTGGTGTCACTGAGAATCACCAAGTATTTTGCTCTGGTCATCTTCAAATGCAAAAATTCAGTATGAAGGGACATGTTGCAGCAATTTGTTTTACATGTGATAAAGACAAACATCATTCAATATTGTGGTCATCGTCTCCATATCTACCTAATGGTGAATATTTTGTGAATCTGAAACTTTTCCATGGATATGAGTGTAGTGGTATGTTACCAGTGCATTACAACAGATTTTCACACGGTGCAAATATCGGCCATATCAACAAGCAGAGCTATCTTTTTTCTAGATATAAACTGTTTGTTAAAGAGGAGTACATTGCCAGCATAGAAACTGCTCTTTTGGAAGAAGTTGGAATGTATGTAGATCTGACTAGCAAAGACAATATGAGTGATGCTCGGCATGGGTGGAGGAAAAATGCGAAAGATACTAGTGTTGTTATCATCGGTGAAAAAATGCATAAAGTCTTGAAATGTGAACACATAACAAAACAGGATGATATTGTATCTCAAAGACATGAAACTCTTGGAACTAAAAGGATTTTCCAGTATTTAGAGGAGAAAGATGTCAAAGTTGGTGTTCATTCACATGACAGATATATGAGTGTTAATTAGTTGGTGCGTGATTCAGGAATAGTGAATCAAAATGATTCTTGGCATGAAATTAAAGCTGTCAAAAAGGCAATGAAAAGGGTATCTTGTGATCCAAAATACATGGAGGACAAGACATGGTGTGAGGAACTGGAAGACAAAGTAGAGTATGTTGCCAAACACTTTCATTGGGCAATAAGAAACTGTGAACAGAATACTATGGAATTAAAAGATCTTTTACTAAATGTTGTCGAAGATTATTAAAACAATCATACCAAATGTCATCCTGACTCCAGATGTAAAAGGGAAAAAAATACGAACCCAAGAGAATGGTAATTACAAAACCTGTCGCGGAAAAACTTCTGCTTAGTGTCATAAAGAATTCCGTAATATTTAAAAGTCCAGCAGATTTTATTTTTGCGCGAGATACTTCATATGTGGAGAGTTTCAACAATACAATGATTATGTTTCAAGACAAGAGAATTTCATTTAGTAATGATAATTATCAGACACGAGCACATTTAGCGACTTGTCATGTGAGTGAAAATGTTGACAGGGGCTTTACCTCTGTGTGGAACCCCGAGAGGAGAAATGCACCTCGAAGTTTGAAGGGGAAAAAAGCTATAAATCTCCATCATACAATTATAGGAATGATCTCTGGAAAAGACACATAAATTCATTCTTTTTGTAAAAATTGATATATATGATTTTAGGATAAGTTAACATATAAATTTTCTAAGTGTAAGTTTCTTTGAATATTCATTGTTAAATTGATAAATATTTTTAACACATTTTTTTTTACAAAATCTATGATTTACTGATTACATCCTACTAGTATATTATCTGCACACGTTGTATTATGTTTACAATTCTCTACATGTGCTAATCAGCAGTTTCTCTATAAATAACAAGTTTCTTATCTAAGTCCCGCCTACAACCATATTGGCTTAATTGCTGTAGGGGTGTATATTTTTCTAGGTCATCCCCGGTCTTTAAGTATCGCAAACACATTGAATCTTCCATACATTCAATAATTAGCTTGGGTTTTGTGTGCAAAGTTGACATTTTACGTTTTTTAAGATTTCGGCGGTTTTGACTTTGAGATTTAGATATTACAAGTAAAAAAAAAGAAGATTATCTTGTAAAGATTAAATATCGTTTTGGTTTGACTATGCTATCAAAAAGCGGTATAATAAACATTTAGGACTTACTTTGTTTGATGACCTGCTTCACAAGTAATCTCCGTCACGCAGCTAGTAAAATATATTGTATTGGAATATCTATATGGTATAGCCATTACACAATAAGCAATCGAAAATACATCACTCTGTTAAATAAAATAATAATGCTTTTGTAATTTTCACTAGATATTTTTTATCTCTTAAAATGTAATACTAGAAGAAATTATCTCTAAATTTGTTGAACATGTTGAAGAAAAATCTACTGTGTGGGGTAAGGAAATTATCTCTAAATGCCGAGAAAAAAAATCCATTGTAAATGTAAGATTGTAATACCCAATTCAAAATTACATACAAATTGTTACTTTATTTTATTATGAAAATATTTTAATTATGCAAAGTCTTCTTGCAATTGACTCGATGAGCGCTCTCTGTGTTTTTATATGATGCGATGTCTTTTATTGGTCTTTTTGTCGTGAAACGGTTGACCACAAATGTAGGAGACCTTGGCAGTTGATTTAATGTTTGCTGAGGACTCCATTAGTAATAAGAGATATGTATTAAGCACTGTTTGACATTTAGAGGCATATTCTGCTCCAAGTGGTGATAGGGACTGTCTTTGGCAGAATATGAGGTATGAGAAAAACTCATTTTGAAGGCCTGATGATCACTTTAAGATGAAGAACAATAAAAGCGTTGTTCCATTGCTTTGTTTAATCATGCATTTCTAGAGAATATGTCTATAAAGTGCATTTCTTGATATCATTTCTCTTTGTTTATGTTATCAGAAAAAAAGATTCGCAGTTCAATTAATCTGGCATTGCAGAGCTCCATATTTTTAAACCTATAACGGTGACCTGAAAATGTATTTTCTTTTCTTAGATAATATGTTGCCAAATAATCGATAAAGCATTCCACAGACAGTCTCTCAAACATGAAAACATCACTCACTTCACGCTTGCGAAGAATGGCAAATAATGACAGTTCTGACATAACGATTGAAAATAAACAGATTGAAAAGGAGAAAAAATCTCGCTAGGTAGAGAAATATACCTTATTCAAAGTATACCATTATTCTAATTTCAGCAATTTGCAGTTTAATTCATTGTTAAAGTTTCCTATTATGTAAGTACAGAATAAATCTCTAGGGGGTGTGAAAAACATTATTGCGTTTTACATCAACAGCATTTTTAAAAATTTTTTATTCATATTTTAACATTAAGGTTAATAATTTGAAATTAAACGCTTTTTAATGTGGAAGAGAATCTTATGAGACTGCGATAATGATGGTTCTTTTTATCTTCTCCTTTCATACTCACATCAAACAGACAGTGAAACAATTGTCACAAACATATAGTTTATCCTTGAGGTAGTAGTGATTTAAAATATTTCTTCTCTCGAGATAGTAAAATTTCGATTTTCAACATGCAAGCTTTAGCGAGCTTTAGCGACATTTTACTATCGACAGTGAAGAAATATTTTTATCTCACGACCTAGCTGCAGGAGAAGATTTTTCTCCCATGAAATTTGTGTAAATGCCAAAAATATAAAATAGCGGGAAATCTCTCGTGAAGGCATTTCACGCCAGTTGGTAAAATGTACATGTAACCAACTGCTGTGAATGGGAGAAAAGGGCATTCAACATCAAAATATTAGTCAAGAAGCAAAAAATTGTTTGGACTGTACAAATCTGAATTGAATTCCATCATTTGCTCCCTCTTTTATTTGCTTCACCCTGTCATCAAACTATTTTTACAGGTTCAATTTGTTTTTACGTTTTGTTATGGATTTTTTGTAGAGAAAATTTAAAATGATGTGCGTGCGATTACTTTATTGATAGTTCAGTTTAGCGCGTTATACATTTCATAAGTATAATGTCTGACGGCGAAGTACTCTTTTCTATTTTAGGGCACCCATATACAGTAAAAGTTTTACTAAAAACAAAAGATTGGCAGCAGCTTAGTTTTAATGTGTCACTCCTGTCAAAAAAATGCCTTTTCGAAATATTTCTAAGTTAGTTTTTGAATTAAAACGGAACATTCTACATAGCATAAGGTCAACCATCAAACGTCAGATTTTATGGACCATAGAATCTGAACGACCGTCGCCCGAAATTACACAATATGTTCCGACAAACGTTGTCTACTGTGCAAGTTTACTTCCACTGCGAAAGCATTTAAGAGCACAGCTACTTACGATTGATAGAAAATCCTTGCCAATTTATCATCCAATTCTCTTATAAATTGTTCTCGTTGTCAACAACAGTATGTCGGTGAAACAAAAACAAAAAATCCCTCGTTCGTCGCATAAACTTACATCAGAATCATATTTGAAAAAAGATACTGTATTACATTTTATTCAAATTGTCACGACATGAAATTAGTCCCCGTTGACTACATGCATCTATAAATATATTGTTTCAGGTCGATCGAGTCCAATAATAATACCGGACAGATTTTTTTTTATAGTTAGATAATATTTCGTAGTCCTAAACCCTTATATTCCAAAAATAAAATAAAAAAAAAACTTGTCCCCGATAATCTTGCAGCCTATTTGCAGCAAAGTCAATAATTTATGATGTTTGAAATTTGTCACTTTATTGTCCTCGGGTGTATTCACAAACCTAGTAGCCAGTACTTCAGTGCTGGCCCGAAAACCGATTTTAAATTAGAAAACTTGCAATATCTAAATTAAGGGAACTTTTGTTAAACCTAAATAGTGTCTCCCTAATCCATTGCTGTGACCTCAAATAATTTTGGTTTTCCTTTTTAGATTCTATTGGTATAATGTAATTTGTTCTCTATCACATTTTACACATATTTCGATTGATGGATTTCCAAATGTTTTTATTTGATCTGCACTGACGAGACATAAGTTGTCAAAATGCGCATATCCAAAAATTTAATTTTCAGTAACCCGTATTTTTTATCTATTATGACTTCTGAATAAAAATTCAGAGAGAAGAACATTTCGACATGAACATCAAGTAGATTCAGAATCCGATTGTTTATCACCATATGCGCAAATCGAATGTACCGTATATTAGTGTTGAGCTACCTTAAATTCTACTCTTATTTCAAGTCATGACCATGCATGAATTTTTTCAAACGTAAGTGTTTTAAAGTGAATGGTCTATCAAAAAAGGGCAACAAGGCACGACATTTTACTTGTTTTAACATTTCGTATTTCGTAAAAAATGAATAAAACATTTACAAAAGAGTATGTCCATTTAACATCTATTTTTTCCTAGTTCTGGCGAGAATGTCCCGACTGTTTTAGCAAGAGGCAATTTATTCCAGTGTGTTCCAGAAGGAGCTATTTCAAACGCAACTGTGTAAGTATTGAATTTAAGTAATATTCCTGTATAACTGATGTTTATTCAAAAAAAAAAAAAAAAAATCACCACGGTGGTTAATTGTGTGAGTCCCTCATGGCTCAGAATATAATTAAAATTTCTACTTCGCAATCATTGAAAGCCATTGCTGTGAAGCCCATGTTGTATCCGTTCAATTTCTGAAAGTTAAATTGCGTCAGTAACGGCACACCACCATAAAATTGGCGTTACCCTAATGGTAGTTCTTTGATACATATGTGTTACGAAATCAAAATAGCGTGTTTATCCAACATGTCTGGGTTAATCAAATAAGAAGTATTTAACTACACTAATTGCCAATCTCTTTCATTTTTGGCTGAACTGACAACAAAATTACTGTGGAAATACACATTATTTACTATATTACAGTTTCCATGATGACGCATAAAGTTCTCAGCACACTATATAATTACATGATGCAAGGTTTTTTGTAAATACACCAGCGGTTAATTCTGTAAAAGTGTTCATTAGTATGTTGAAAATATTGATTTGTGTAGTAACAACATCTTACTACAGGTAATCAGCAGGTTGGAATTTCTCAATGAGAACATACTTGTTCAGTAAGCATTCAAAATGGTGCAAATTGTAATCCTCTGGTAGCCGACGAAACTGAATTTCATCAAAATTTGATCAAAGACGATAAAATTTACGAAACTAGAACCTTCAATTATTGGTGATGTCTTGTCACTAAATAGTAAATTTGCTAACTTTATTCCATTTATATATCCATCAGAACTTGATTGATTGATTGATTAGTTAGAGTTTAAGTACAGTGAGAAATAGTTGAGCTTTATCAGCACCAGAGCTAGGTAATAAATTAGAAAGGGTATATGCGTTAAAGAAGAAAAGTAGAAGGAAATCCGAGAAACGAGTTTTGATTGCCATTGGAAAAGGAGAAAAATGGGTAGCGGTAGGTAAATTTAGCTTTCTATACGATCCCCAGCGAGTCTGCTTTCCTTGACAAAGAGAAGAGGTCTTTATACTTTATGGAGCGAGACATTTTCCACATAGTTTGGCTACAATAGCTCGAGGTCAGGCTTCCCGTATTATAACCTGACAATTAGGGGATACACTTTTATCTTGTAGAGTCTTGCTGTTTTAATTTTTGTTCAGTATCTGGACCTTGAATAAGTGCTTCGTTATGTATCACTGCTTAGGTAAAGCAGTTTTTTTCTACTCAGCGGCGGTGAAATTAACGCTTTTAGCGTATTATTTTCGAGAATTTCTTGATTTTTTCCTGAGATTTTCAGTTTGTGCGACGGATATTGCTCTTGCTGCTCGGCGTTGTGGGGGTATTGCTGCTGCTGCTGCTTGTTGGTGTTTTTATATTTCTTCTGCGCTGCTACTCGTTGGTTTGGAATTCTTAAAGTACTGGCGGAGTTTTATTTTGAAGGGTTTAATCACTCAAGGGAAGTAACTCAAGGGATCATAAGAATAACAAAATCATATAAGTCTCATATTTTATTTTCTCCATTATGAGGCAAACACGGGTCGGAGTTTCACTGGCGTCTTTACAATTTCGTTTCCAGTTTAAACGTCCATTCAACTGGATGATGATTTCTTCTGCATCTTCTTTGTTCTGTTTCAAAGCAGCTGTTCTTTTGTTAGTTTAATTTTGGTTCGATTTTCAGTGTGACGGTATAGATATAAATGATGGTAGGTTGGACTGGAACGTCTTCTTTTCTTTGATGCTTAGTTCGTTGATGACGTTATAACGCATCCTTTCTACTGCATATCTGTCCACGTTCTTCACGACGAATCTTGTCGAATAAATGTTTGGTGGCATATTCCGAAATTTCGTCTAAGTGGTTGACTTCTTCTCTCAATCTGCCAATAAATTGCAATTGTGGACATCTAAAGGAGTCCTGCTGTTTTCATTGAGTGCTATGACATTGAAAAGGAGCTTCGTTATGTATCACTGCATAGGTAAAAGCAGTTCCTGACTTTTTTTCACGTTTGCTCAGTACTAAAATTAGACGCAGAATGGGAACTAAAGTCGTTGTGGTTTGTTATATAAGGTGGGTTGATTGATTTATTGATTGACCCCATCAAAATTGTTGGGACCCCATAACAGCCGTACCATAAGGGGCATGTCTTCATAAATATGATCACTGAATGAAAAATGAGAAAGATACCCCGAAAACATATATAACATAGCTACAGTACTCGACTTCGAAAAAACCGTAGTTTGTACCATCCACGAAATTTTCAGCCCCTCATATCATCAATTTTATAAGAGAGATGACTTCAAAAATGTCACCATTCGATTAAGAAGCATGAAGATACCCCGAAAACATATATAACATAGCTACAGTACTCGACTTAGAAAAAACCGTAGTTTGTACCATCCACGAAATTTTCAGCCCCTCATATCTTCAATTTTATTAGAGATGACTTCAAAAATATCACCATTCGATTTAGAAGCATGAATTTACCCCAAAAAACATATAAAAAATCGTATTTTGGATTATTTTCAAATTTTGACCCGATATCTACAGTAAAATGGTAAGGGATAGAACGTTAAAAACCTTCACTAATCGCTTAGGGAGCGCAGTGTTACCCGGAATTGATATAAACATTGCACAGGAAACGAATAGTAACTAGGGAAATCACGGTGAAATAAGTAGAAGGAGAATGAACGAGCACCCCCTTTCTACGCAGTGAAAAGCAAAAATGTTATAATTGGAAATCGAGCGGGAAAGGCTTCCATCGGTCCGTTTAAACTTGTTACGATTTAGAACAGGCGGTAGACGCTCTCATTTGTCAACGTACACGCCAGTATCACTATTACATGTACAATACTTTAAGACATATTTTAAAAATGAGTTATTATATTTTTTTAAGCATAACTTAAAGAGAAAAGAGTCAAAGCAAATAAGAAAGAAGAACTGTTAGAAGGGAAGGAATCGGGGTTCTTTGCTTATTTAAATTCTTTCGATAACATAGATTTTTTTCTCAATTACATTGCAATGCTTTTTAGAAAGTATTAGATTATTTTCAAATACTCCTAAAAAGTAAATGGGTACGATGCAAATTCATTGTGAGAAAAAAAAAAAAAAAACAAAAAACACCAGCACTTGTATCTTTGCAGTGAATACATTGTCTATTAGAATACTTTACCGAATGCGGATGCGGAATTGACCTGATTTTCAAGCCGGGGTATTCCTTATTTGGCCTTTTCATTGTGACATCATAATAGATTGCCATACACTTTCCCGCGAATTAGCTCCCTTTTCTCGTAAATATTGTCTGTTTCGTAAATTATATGAAATATCTCTCTTAATCAAACGGTGACATATAGATTTTTTAAGCTCAACATACAGCTAAAGTATATACCTCTGAAGTATCAAAAAATAAGAAAAATCTATCTGATGCTTATTTCATATAAAAGCTAAACAATAAGCCTGTTATCACAGTTCCCTATATATTATTTGTAATTATCACTGAAAAAAAACTGAATTTGGCCTGATTTTCAAAGCCTGATAACAGGAAAAGATGATCGATGACATATCATTTTTATTTTTATTTTTTGAAACAATTGACTAAGACCTACAAAATATCTTAAAATAATAAAATTCTGTCTAACATTTTTATCAGACTCGAACTACCTGAAGTTTATTTTTCGAATATGAAAATTGAAGCCTTGAGTGCGAAAAACATTTTCCAGCAGTTAACGATTTTAAACGACCAGTAATAACAATTATATCAGATATATAATGGAGCGTAATGAAATAAATTTTAATCCATTAATATCTGAGGCATGATATTTTTGTGTATATCCACTGATTGTCCATCATGTCTATATTCATTAAAGAATAATAAAAAAAACACTGCAAACATTTGACATGTCTAGTTATGTTTATCTTTTTTATTGTCTATGTATTTGAAAAGTAATTGCAATTTAATCGATTTTTCAATTGCAACTACATGTACTTTCAATTTCTTAAAAAAATAACCAACCCTTAATAAAGATATGGTGTTTGCTTACAGCTCTAAAAATTGAAAGATTCGTGAAATGTCTAAAATTCGTACAGAAAGATGGTCAAAACTATGCGCTGCACTGTATTGTTATGATTGTTTAAAACATTTGAAATAAACAATACTCGTACAAAGTTGATAAAATATGAACAAAAATCATAAATCTAGAAAACATGACAAAATAAGGATCTCTTAAAGAGAACTAACGAGGACGAAACAAACGGAACACTATACAAACGTCACAAAAAAAAAAACACTTCTAGTGTCAACCCCTTAAAAACCTGAATGCTCTAGAAGGCTAAGCATTACCTGGTTCAATAGAAAGACCCGTCACATTTAAATTAAATCCACAGTTACTTCGGTATTTAGTTATTTGTTACCACTGGATCGATGCCTCTGCTGGTGGACTGTTAGTCCCCGAGGGTATTCACCAGCCCAGTAGTCACTACTTCAGTGCTGACCCGAAAGACGATTCTATTTGGAACCTTGCAATATCTAATTTTTAGTTAATTTTGTTGAAAACTCAGGAGTATTTCCCTCTCAAAAAGCTCTTTCCTTAGCTAATTTTGGCTTTATATTTAGATGATTTTGGTTGTTTGTTCTCTATCAATTTTTAAACATCTTTGAGTTAATGGTCTTCCAAACGTTTAGATTTTATCTGCACTGATGAAACATAAGTTGTCGAAATATGCAGAAATCAAATTCACAGTAACTTCGGTATTTAGGTATTTAAAGTGAAAAATCAGGTGCTAGATCAAATTCGGTATTTGTAAATCAAGTTATAACTCGGGATCTACTTGAGCGTGTCCATCTTCATTGAATTTTGTGTGTCCTCATTTTGATGTAAACATATTATAACGATCTGTCAAATTGTGATGACAACCATAAAAGTGACAAATTTAACAGTTATTGAACTAAACTCAGGCTAAGTAGCCTATTAGATATTAATTTCCCTCTGTTCACGAAATCGACGTACACATAACACACACGACAGTATGGAATAAGCGGTGAAATGTAGACTCCATATGCTTGAGATATGGGTACATGTATATTACAACTTAATATGGAAAGTTCACGATTTGAAAGTAAAATCATCACCTTTGCCATAAAGTTTGGATTTTAATGCACACGAGACAAAGTCTCGGGAAAAATGGTTAAACAATGCAATAAAAGAACGCTTTCGGTGTTAAACAATATGCTTTGCTCATATCTCATGTTATTTCAATCACTGCCATCCGTTTCCCGACAAAAAGACCAATAGACGACAATCACAAGATATGAACAACCACAGTTCAGGGCATTTTTTTTTGGTGTTAATGCCGGAAAAGGTAACTCATCAGAAGCCTAGGAATGGAGACATTCAATTCCGTTGTTTAAATGGTTAAAAAAAACAAAAACAAAAACAAAAAAAAAAACAAAAAAACAAAAAAAAAAAAAAAAAAAAAAAAAAAAAAAAAAAAAAAAAACAAACAAACAGAAAAAAGAATAAAAATAAGAAAACAATGAAATTATAATAAAAAGAAGATATCCAACATTTTTTCAATCTTCATGCAATTTCCTATCTTTCAATTATTCAGAGTAATACTGTTCGTTCTATATTTCAGTAGATATTCATTAGGTCCTAATATAACTTGCTGCAACATCCTTCCTCCACGTATTAATGAAACTACTAAAGAAATATTCCGTGGATCTTGCTTGGCTATTAATCAAACAGAGGTTGCAACTAGGGACTTCAATTTCCAAGACTGTAATAACGGTACGTATATTTTTCTATTTTAAATTACAGTACGTATTCATTCGACCATTCATTCCTGAAGGTAAAACTGTAATAAATGCCTTAAATTTAAGACATACAAAAATAACCAACCTGCAAGTCCTTGTAGATTTTTTACCATTTTGTATCTCCTAAGAGATATAATCAAATAGGCCATTGGCTAAAATCACTTTCCGTGCAGACCCCCATCCCACTTGTGATATAGACCGATTTTTTCAGTCCATTTATACCCCCTTCAAAATAAAACATGTTAACACGAATATAACCTGCACGCATAGACAGTATAGGGCCACTTCTATGGTACACCACAAACAATTCTTTTATTTTAGTTTTATTCTTAATTTTATCTTTTAAGCTTTATAATTTTTATGTAGATAAGTTAGATGTACTGAAATTTGGTATCAAATTGAAGCTTATTTAATATACTTTACAATGAACACAAGTTTGGGCACATTACGCTAATTTTATGAATTGGGGATGCAAAACATATACCCCTCCCCCTGCCAAAAATAGCGAAAATGACGATTTGTAAGCTTTCAATTCCTTTAAGATAAATAAATCTCATCATTTGATCTAGTTTTTATGCCTAATTTATCAGGTGTGTTACAATGTTGAAAAATAAGACCATTAAAGACCTGTAAATTTTGCTTTTCGGTATAAAATTTTTGAAAGATGGAAATTTTCGGAATTTTCGATATTTTCACAATTTCGTCTTTCTTACTTCTGGATCGTATAAATTTGAATTTATATGTAATAATTGCCAATGCAATAATGAATTATGATATGTAAGCAACAACTTGCGTGAAAAAAATTAGAGTCACACTTCTTGTGGATCAGAAATGCGAAAATTAACACCCCTCCCCCTTGAAATTAAGAGAAAATGTAAAATATTCAGGCTCTAAATGATAAATAAATGATATTTCTGATAAAAATCATTGTATGTATTTTACTAAAGCTGACATGCAGAAGCCCATTTAAGTAGATTCAAACTTTTTAAGGGGATTTTTTTGGCCCTTCTGCTCGAAATTTTATGAAAAATTGGAATTTTCCGTTTTCAGATTTATTGCTAATATGACTTAGAGATGTAAAAACTTCACGAATTTGGTATCTAACGTAAAAATATTGATAAAATATTGTTTCACTATATCTAAGCTATTAGAAAGTATGCTTTTGAACATTTTAAACTAACTAAACTCTCATAAATTGCAAACATATTACCCCCTCCCCCCAAAAAAAAATCAACAAAATTTATTTCATTTTATTCAGCTTGATCGGCCTGAACATTGTATAAAGGTGCAATAATATAACATTTCAAACCTAAAAATGCACAGAGACTCCCATATATAGCAAATAAGATCATACGCATGGTTTATGGGTAGTTATAAATCAATTAAACATTGAAGTTTTTATTATTCCGAAATGCTGAAAATTCCCATTTTTCAGGAAAATCGCCCAAAATATTCAATTTTACCCATATTTTCTGCGTTAAAATTGCATATTGCGATATATCAAATGCATTTTTAAAAAGAAAGTAAAAATATAAGTATGTTTTGTTTATGTATATGTACAGATAGACATATTTTTAGCATTTTTTAGCATCATTTTCTTAGGTAGGGGTAACATTTTCTGTAGTTAGAGTTACATTGAACACCCCTGGTTTTTCTACACATTTTTTTAAAATAACTTATATATCCCAAAGAACAATGAATTGACATACCTGCAGATAAATCCTCCAATTTTGCCACATATAACTATTTAATATAAAGTGAATTTTTGACAATACTGAAATGCTGAAAATTCCATTCCGATTTTTCATCAATTTTGTACCAAATATTGAGTTTAATCTGAAAAGTGGGACTTAAAATGACAAATCATGATAAGATTAACGCAACTTTTTTATATCCAATGCAGACTTTGCCGTTTTTGGTTATTTATATGCGAATACAGACAAAAAAATGACTACTCTAGGGTGAATTTATTGGGGGTAGGGTAAGATTTTAGGTATTTAGAGTCACATTAAACAAACTTTGCTTTTCTAAACAATGTTTTAAAACAACCACTACAAGGGCGAGCATTTGTCGTGCAGTATCTTTCAAATAACTAAGTACCGAAGTTACTGTAAAATGAGTCCTTAGTATATGAATTGTTATTCTACACACATTTACATGATTCACTACTTCAACCGGAGTCATTCATGCATCCAACATTTCAATGGCTCGCTAATTTTGACATAAGTGGGGCATTGACTTACATGCAACCTATCCAAATTTTCAAAGTTGCCTTTGTCATGATTGTGTAAGACACAAATAATGACCCATTAATTGAATATAGTGAACCTGTATACAGAAATTTAAAAAAAATCCTTTTGTGAAAATTCGAATAACATTTCCGAGTTTTGTAATAAATGTTTATTGAAGACAAGTCATTGTAGTTGTTGCTGTTTATCATTAAAATGTAAAATCAAATGTAAACTCTTTTACTAGAAACCGGTGAAATGTTTTTTATTCGTTTTGTCTAGTATACTTGTAAAGTTTGGAGGACTTGTTTTACACACTATCGGGATTCAAATTGATACAATATGTGTGCCTCTTTTAGTCGATCTCTTTCCCCACTCATGTAAGCCTCAATTAAGGGTTGAAATCCTTGAATGTACACGACAATGACCCGAACCGTCAGTCTACAACGAACAATCCAAGGACAATGGCAACATCGGAAAAAACAAAGAAACAAAGGCATAACATGAATACGGCACAGAAAAGAAATACATATATACGAAAATGAACAACAGAGACGCCAAAAAACATGGGCGAGATCAGATGCACCGAAAGAGTAAGCATCCCCTGATTTTTTCCGATTGAAATTGAACGGAAACTAGGGGTTTCCGACGAAAACCCATAGTTTCCGATCTGTATCGGAAATTCGAGTTTAAACCGAAAACGCTATTCATAGTTTTAGCCAATGAGAAGCGAGAAACGGAAATCGCTATTTGATATTTAACGTTCGTCCAATCAGAAGCGGAAAACGGTATTTGGGTTTAGTTAGACCAATCAAAATCATTTGTTCTGTTTATCGCTTATAATTCTCTCTTTTTAATTCAAAAATAGGCTCTTTTATTATTTTATGTATTTTGATATTATAATCTAATTATCAAATTGAGTTGTGCATCAGATTCGCGGGTCATGGGATGATTCGATCTCGACTGTCTATATTCACCTTCACCAGTTAAAAGTTGTGAAATATCGCCGTTTTAGATTTAGTTTAAAAAGAATATTCAATTAAACTAATCTCTAGAGCAAAGATTTTTATTTTCATGCAACTTGATGTGTACTCAGTTTCGAAATTAAAAAAATCATGAAATTTGGTATGAAAAGTAAATAATTTGATAAGCAGTGAAAAAAAAACAAAAACTCAGTCTTATAAATAACAAAATACCGAAGTTACTGAATGACTAAATACCGAAGTTACTGTAAATTTGAATTCTGCATATGCGCATTTCGACAACTAATGTCTCTACAGTGCAGATAAAATCTGAATGTTTGGAAGACCATAAACTCAAAGATGTTTAAAAACTGATAGAGATAATAACCAATGTGATCTAAATGTAAAGCCAAAATCAGCTAAGGACAGAGCTTTGAAATGATCAAAACAATTCAGTGTTTTAAATCTTTTACTTCATCTTATCCTTTCCAATGAGTTTTATAATTCGCGAGGTTAAAAATTTCATGGATTTTAGCATTTAAGAGGTATGAAAAGTATAATTTTAAGTTTACGGTTTAAACTTACTCTTTAAAAATGACAAAAATAATAAAGTGTTTTGAAAATTTTACTTCATGATATTCTCTCGAAAAAATTTGATATGTTGCGAAATAAAAAAATTATCAAATTTAGCATAGAATAGATAGAAAAGTTAGATTTTTTAATCAGTGGTTTAAACTCAGTCTTTGAAAATGACAAAAACAATTCAGTGTTTTGAAAATTTTACACCATAATATCCTTTGGAAGGAGTTTCATAATTCGCGAAGCAAAAAATTAATGAATTTTTAGCATTAAAAAGATATGAAAAGTAAAATTTTTAGTCTGCGGTTAATACTAACTCTTTAAAAATGTCAAAAATAGTTAAGTGTTTTGAAAATTTTACTTCATTATATCCTTGCGAAGAAGTTTGATATGTTGCGAAATACAAAAATCATCAAATTTAGCATAGAATAGGTACGAAAAGTAAGACTTTGAAACAGCGGTTTAAACTCAGTCTATAAAAATGACAAAAAAAAATTAGTGTTTTGAAAATTTTACATCAAAATATCCTTTAGAAGGAGTTTAATAATTCGTGAACCAAATTCTTGATGAAGATTTTTAAGAATCTTACTTTTATACCTATTCTATGCTAAATTTTATGTTCTTTTTTTTTAATTTCGCAACATATCAAACTTCTTCGCAAGGATATAATGAAGTAAAATTTTCAAAACACTTAACCATTTTTGACATTATTATTAGTATAAACCGCAAACTAAAAATTTTACTTTTCATATCTTTTTAATGCTAAAATTCATCAAGTTTTTGCTTCGCGAATTATAAAACTCCTTCCAAAGGATATTACGGTGTAAAATTGTCAAAACACTGAATTGTTTTTGTCATTTTTAAAGACTGAGTTTAAACCACTGATTAAAAAAATCTAACTTTTCTATCTATTCTATGCTAAATTTGATAATTTGATAATTTCACATAATATCTATTCTATGCTAAATTTGATAATTTGATAATTTCACATAATATCAAACTCTTTCGAGAGAATATCATGAAGTAAAATTTTCAAAACACTTTATTGTTTTTGTCATTTTTAAAGAGTAAGTTTAAACCGTAAACTTAAAATTATACTTTTCATACCTCTTAAATGCTAAAATCCATGAAATTTTTAACTTTGCGAATTATAAAACTCCTTGGAAAGGATATGATGAAGTAAAAAGTTTTAAAACACTGAATTGTTTCGATCATTTATAAGAATGAGTTTTTGTTTTTTTAACTGCTTATCAAATTATTTATTTTTTTATACCAAATTTCATGATTTTTTTTAATTTCGAAACAGAGTACACATCAAGTTGTACGAAAATAAAAATCTTTGCTCTAGAGATTAGTTAAATTGAATATGCTTGTTAAACTAAGTCTAAAACGGCAATATTTCACAACTTTTAACTGGTGAGGGCGAATATAGACAGTCGAGATCGAATCCTCCCATAACCCGCGAATCTGATATCCATTCGCACCTAAAAGTGTCACAGGCACAACTATATTTGATAATTAATTTATAATATCAAAATAAATAAAATCAATGAAAGACACGAAATTTGAATAAAAAAAGAGAGAAATATAAGCGATAAACAGAAAAAAAAACGATTTTGATTGGCTTAATTAAACCCTGAATACCGTTTTCCGTTTCAGATTGGACGAACGTTAAATATCAAATAGCGATTTCCGTTTCTCGCTTCTCATTGGCACAAACTGTGAATAGCATTTTCGGTTTAAAATCGAATTTTCGATACCGATCGGAAACTAAGGGTTTTCGTCGCAAACCCCTAGTTTCCGTTCAATTTCAATCGGAAACTAGGGTTTTCGCCGAAAACTATGTTTACCGGTCGGAAACCCCTAGTTAACGTGCGGTATACCTAGTATTTCGCACGAAAACCGTTAGTTTTCGTTCGAAATACTAGGTATATCGCATTTTTGTTACTATCGCGTGCCATAAAGGATGGTTACTTTTATGACTAACTGAAATTTATTTGATGTGTGTAAGAAATATTTGCAATTTCGAAATTTTGATCATATGTATGACAATGATGTATACTAAACAAAAACAATTTAGGAACACGGTTTTTAATTTCTATTACAAATGTATTAAGTTTTACAACATAGTTTAATTTGACCAAATTATGCAAAAGCCAACCAGTCTTGGGACCTCGTGTATGATGTTTTCGAAACTGTCAGGTTAGAATTTTCAAAAAAGTTTATGGGGTCAACCTTCCATCTGTTCATGCATCGTCGAAAAGAAAAAAAATCTGTAATATGCATTTTCACCCCAAAAAATTTCTGTCAAGAACCGATGCAATGAACCCTTTTCTTCCACAATTTCTGTGTCTTGATGATTCAAACGACGCTATAAGTCAAAATGTTTATTCTAAGCACCATACCCTTCCAAATTTTGAAAATCACCGAAACAAGGGTGGAAATTTTTGTATAGGACAAAACGGGTCCCCATATGTGAGTTCCTATTTCTTTGCCACTGTTCAATATTTTTTTTTATAAATCAAAGTCTGAAGAAAATTAAAAGATTAAACAACTCGATAAAAATGTCAAAATCATGACTTTGTCCCAAAATGCGTTTTTTTGATTCTCAAAAATTAGAATTTTTGAAAAGTAAAAAAAATTCAGAAAATGTTCATAATGGTAAGTGTAAACACTGTAAAATTTCATGTTGATCGGATCAGTGGTTTTGTCCATGCTTCACCACGAAAATAAAGATACATAGATTTAAACAAATATGGTCCTTAACTTTTTTGTTGAGTAAATTTATAGAAGTGCAAGAAAAAGGAGGAACAGAGTTATAGCCCCATTGCCCTGGTCTGACCCCTAAAATGGATAAGACCCTAGGATATCAAAGGCTTTTAAAAACTGGGGTCATACTCTTTTAAGAACAAAATACCGAAGTTACTGTGATTTTAGTTTCTGTATATATGCATAAATCCCTTGGATTATTTTGCACGGTTTAAAACCTCTTTATCATTCTTCATTAAGAAAAATTTTAATGCTCAGGTTTCAAAAGAAAAAAAGGTATGCATTGCAACAGCATGCACTGCAAGGATAAGTTTGTTGAAATCATACTTCTATTAAAGACAAATAAAATCTAAAATGAGGATAAAGATGATTTTCCCGTATTTAACCACTTTCTAAAATAAAAATGCATATTCGTTATAGCGTAAATATGTAAATACTAGTGAACTACTTTTTTTTCAAAGCCCTTGATCTTGACGATATCTGCGACCCTGCAAATGACAAATGCGGACCTCTGTCATCTGAATGTCAAAGTGATGGAACAGTCAGTAAATGCATGTGTAAAACAGGATTTTTCAAACTTCAGTGTGGTTGTTTACAAAGTAAGTGTGGACATTTTGGAAATAATTATCTATGTTATGATGAAATATTCTACTTTGATAGCTAAGTTTGGAAGTAAAGACTTATGAAGGCCGAGATATAGGCATGTATGGAGTGTAATTAAAGCAAAAAAATATGGTAATAATTTGCTACAAAAGAATAATCAAATTTTCAGTCGTGCTTAAAGATGAATGACAACAATAAAAGCATTGTACAACCGCTTGGTTTACCATGTATCTGTTGAGACTTGTATCATTTGCATGTAATCCGTATCCCTTCATTGTTCACTATAAAAATATGCTTTAACGACTCAATTTTTTTTGTATATGTATTCTATGAAGGCTTTTTTAAACATTTTTCTTTGAACTGTGAACAATACTGAAAATTTAGATCGTATGTACACAGAAATATAATATGTTCTGCGTTGTTGTATTTTGAAATAAGTAAAAATATCAAAAATTAAGTATTGACAATAAAAGGTATAAAAACAAGCAAAATTAAATAAAACGCACTGTCGGCAACAACAAAATTAAATGTTAAGAGGCCAACCAAACCGAGATTGAAACATCATAAAAAGTTATTTTTGAATATAAAAAATGGAACTCTTCAGATGAACTCCTAAGGATTCACACTCTGAGCCCACACGATAAGCACAATTAATTTAGAAAGTAAGTCCTCATTAAGACAACATGTCATGTCATTCATATGGTGTATCGTGAACTGTACAGTGCATTTTGTTTAAACAATTCTATATATTTTTGTGACACGAAATCGATAAAAAATTTAAGATATGACACAATTTATACGATTAGTATGATTTGTTCACTAAAGTTCAAGAGTCATTACAAATTTGAAATAAAAATGGCATGTGCTGTGCAGTCATCATTCACATGTGAGTGCGGATTTTAATGAGACCAGTTAAGGCAGGATACACGATATACGTAATACCTTTCATAATGAAAAAAAAAAATGGTGCACGGGTTGAACACACACCATTCCCATGCTGAGTTGTATTTTGGTAAAACAACATGATTACGACATAAATAAAATATTACTGTTGATTTGGAAATCATATAATACTAAGAGTAGCTTATATTGTAAGAATTATTCTTAGTTTAAAAAATGCAATTTAAATGTCTTGCATCACTGTCAGTTTTCAGCATAGAGTATACATATTTCGGTATAATTTTGCATTCTATTTCAGCATTGTTTCATTCCATTATGAATAAACTTGGTTTTAAAATTCATAAAAATTATATGATATTTGTTCAAACACGAGAATTGGATATCTGTAAACAGTTTTTTTCTGTTTTCTATAATTACTTATAGGAAAGTCAAATCTGCCGTTATTACCTAAACGTCAAATCTACGACATTTTCATTTCTGCTTTCAGAAATCAAACTGAATTCCCCATGCTGTATACCGGGTCCAAACAACCAATGTGAGGGAACAAATACTGTGTGTGAACAGGAAACATCAACCTGTAGATGTAATTCTGGATTCGAAGCAAACAATGGAACGTGTATAGGTAAAACTGAATATTAGCTACAGTGGAAACAATTAACGACTTTTTGTCCGTATATTTTTATGTCCGTTCTTTCAGTTTCATTTTTCACAGTTGACTCAGTCCTGTTGCCAACTGAATTTTACTGTTGTTACGATCGTTTTTTTATTTATCACATTGGTTATAGGGGGAAGGTTTGGGCCCAATAAAACTAGTTTAACCCCGCCGCAGCAGGTTTGCGCCTGTCCTAAGTCAGGAAATTTATTAAGCCTTTGTGTGTCTTGTCTGTTTTCTAGTTAGTTCACTTTATGTCTATCGGAGTCTAGGAAGATGCTTATTTCGCTGAACTTGATTACTCTTTTATTTAGGGGCCAACTCCGACCTACCGTTGGGTGTGGGGTTTCCTCACCGTTCATTGAAGATCTTATGGTGGCTTTGAGTTGTTTTGCTCCCCTTGGGGTCGTTGTCTCTTTGACACATTCCCCGTTTCCCTTCTTTTTCTTATTTGTTACATTGGGTTGAAAAAATTAAATGCGATTTGCTCTTTGTAAGATTTTGAGTCTCAGTTTTTGCTAATAACTCATAAATGACAGGTCGTTTAGATACGGGACCTTGACCAGGTGGAATATGTTACATCTAAATATGTCACCGTCCCTGACCTTGTCATTGGATTATCTTTAAAACCGCACAAGATAGCTTATAAAAATGTATAATCAATGAGAAAAATATTCAGTATCATGACTTGAACAAAGAAAACGATGTCTTTCTGTATTAGTTATTGCCCTTTGGAAGATTTTGAGTTTCAGGTAATGCTAAGTTATAAATCAGTAAACGTAGATGACATGTGTTACATTTAAATATTCCCAGGACAAATGTCACCCATAAATTTGACCTTTGACCTTTAACCTTTTACCCTTATTGTGGATAAACTTGAAAACGATCAAATGATTTGAAAAAAAATGTGAGTTTTATCAAAGACTACATTTGGCTCATTGAGTCCAAAATAACTGGACCATAAGTTTTGTACCTTTGACCCTTTTGACGTCCGATCTAGCATTTTTCAATTATATCTCAAAACCCTTTGAAGAAACAGAGAGACTTTAATAGATACGTGAAGTAAACAATGATTCTAAATATTGCTCTTTTCTAGATCAAAACTATCTTAATTGATTCCGGAAATGTTAAATCTAAAATTTGTGATAAAAGGGATGATTTGGATTTCACTATCTCTAATTTTCTTTTCTTGACAATGGCGTTACTTTAGTTCCTTTAGCTCCATAATAAAGGGTATATATATATTACATTTGGTCTGAAGGGATCCAATGATTTCTTATATGAGTTATTTCCCTTTTCGTATTTTTTGTTTTCGCGACAATTTTTTTCTTCGCAACCAATAGTCCTAGGAACCTGGGACCTTCACCATGAATCTTAGTTGATATATTGTACATCCAAATATGCAAAGGTCAAAGGTCAATTTTGACCTTTACCTTTCACCCCATACCTTTCAATCTTATTAGCTTGAAAACAGTAATAGATAACTGATAAAGTATATTGACAAAAATGTTAAGAATGTTAAGACCTACATTTATTACATTTGGGTCCAATTTATTCGATGACTCCGAAAGGAGTTATTTCCCTTTATTCGATACAAATTTCTGACTTTCTTCTGACTTTCGCTTTTATTTTGAAAACCGCAATACGTTGGACCGAAGGGATTCAATGACTCCTTATAAGAGTTATTTAACTTTTCATAATTTTCAGCTTACCTAATTTTATTTCTTCTGAACTGCCATTGATAGAGTTCTGTGATCTTAAACCATGCAAGCATCAGGGACCCCCTTTACAGTAGTTTGGTATAAATTTATTTCAAATACACAGCTCAATATGAGTTAAAGACTATTTACAGCTCTAAAATTGACACTCTCAATTTTATGACATTTAAATATCACGAAATCTTTCCAATTTTTGAATAATATCTGAAAAACCCATTGTAAAAATTACGAAACTTCGTCTGGTGAAAATAACTGTTAAAAAACACCTCCGAAATGTAGGAGGATCATTTGACATATGCCTGCTATCTTTGATTTCCGAAATATAATATATTTATGGCAAATTACCAATAAAAATTATTAAAATGCTTTTTAATGTTGACGCTAATCAATATACATTAATATTTGACGATAAAATGCAATATTTATTGTTACATGCGTCTATATTGTGGGGGGCATACATACCTGTATTTAGTATGCCCTGAGACGAGAAAAAAAATGGCAGCACAATGTCATCTGTGTTGAACATTTTGTTAGATCAATTTTGGTTAATTACTTGCCTGTATTTTTGTGTCCTGATTAATTTTCGGAAATACTCGTTCTGTGTTAATGAAATTTATCACTGGCTCGAGTGTTAGAAGATAAATGATCCAGGATTCTCGCAACACAATGGACTAGATATATATTTCTCCGACAATACAAAAAAAATGTATTTGGATTTCGGAATGACACTTGATCTGGAGACTGGATAAACGTAAGTTTTTTTTAACAAAACTGTGAATAGCACAATGCCGTTATGAACTCAGGAAACGTGGGTCGTGACCTATTACCCCCCTTTCTTATTGCGTGTGTAATTTGTTTATGGATATCGTCATCAAAGAACATATTGTACAGAAATACTTTATCTATCAGTTATCTGTTTTACTAGCAAATTATTTTGTATGATTTTATTAGTATTGGGGGATCATTACATTTGTACATCATGACCCCATGGAGTTGAATTAGTTGCAGGCACGGATACCAAACTA
Organism: Modiolus philippinarum; assembly: GCA_002080025.1. Classification (NCBI taxonomy): domain Eukaryota; kingdom Metazoa; phylum Mollusca; class Bivalvia; order Mytilida; family Modiolidae; genus Modiolus; species Modiolus philippinarum. The sequence goes on along the minus strand of MJUU01059101.1, from coordinate 149,349 downwards.
GGTTGTATCGACAGGCCCTATCCGGTCCCCTATCATGCAAAAAAAAAAACTATGTAGAACTTGATTATGGTAATTTTTAGCTCACCTGGCTATGCCAGGGTGAGCTTTTCCCATCACTTTGCGTCCGTCGTCCGTCCGTCGTCCGTCCGTCGTCCGTCGTCCGTCCGTCGTCCGTCGTCCGTCTGTCCGTCCGTCGTTAGCTCACTTTCAAAAATCTTCTCCTCTAAAACTACTAGAGGGATTGGTTTGAAACTTTATAATAATCATTTATGACATATCTTGTACAAACGATCTTCATTTTATAATGATCTGATGAAAAACATGGCCGCTGGTGCTAAAAATAGAACCTAGGGGTAAATAGCAGTTTTTAGCCAATAACTCAAAAACCGTTGCAGATATCAAAAATCTGACTGGGATAAAATTGTTCAGAATGCCGAGATCTATCTGCTCTGCAATTTTGAAGAAAATTGAAAAACCCGTCTGAGAGTTATAGCCCTTTTTCCGTAATTTTTTCAAAATTTGTGCATTTTTTATTTTTGATTTCAAAAACTGTAACAGATAGAGGTGAAGTGTAAATTATAAAAATGTTCAGCATATCAAGATCTACATACTCTGAAATTTTGAAGAAAATCCAAAGGCCTGTGTATGATTTATTGGCCGTTTTTCACTTTTTTTTCCAATGCCATATGGTTATGGGTTATTTCCCTTTAAATTCTGTGTTCAAATCTTCTTTAGTTAACTTTTCTCTTTTAAGCTTTAGAGAAATTCCCTACTATCACTTCATTAAAAAAAATTATTTCTTCCATAATTTAGAGCAAAAACAGTGTTTTTGTGCAAATTTCTGCAATTTTTTGCAAAAATACTGTCTTAATCTTTACCTTATTTGATGTTATAATGACTTGCCTACATAAACATATTGTGTATATTACTGGGAGTTTAGTGGTGAATCACTATGAATTCTGTTGACATGTATGTTGAAGTAGATTATCAGCTTCATAGACTGCTTATTATTACAACTATTTGTAAAGAAAGCCTTTAGTGAGCAGTGGATGAAATTAACCTGAAATGAAATTAACATGAACGGATTTGAACGGAACTTGGCATTTATGATGCTTTTGAGGTGCTGACTATAATATATATATGTATTGTGACTTTTATGCCTAAATATCATCCAACATGGCCATCTGCAGGGAACTTAATTTATTACTCGACTGTATGGAAAGAGCATACAAAGAATTTTTATCTGAAACAACTTGGCTAGTCACATTAATGTATCTTAGATGGTCCCCTTCAAAACAGATGTCCTTCAAGACTGCACCTTATGCAAATTGGCTACCAATGGGAAACAAAGTTTAATATAGGAGTACATTCAAAGATCTTCTTCTTTAAAACCATTTGGCCAGTTGGAAATAAACTTTGGCACAATACTTAATTTTCTTTAAAATTGTGTCCTGCAGATCCATCCCTTATCCAAGATGGCATGCAATAGGGAAAATAGTTTAATTAAAGTTGGATCATATAATATAAATGTTTAGTTACATAGTTTGAAAATGAGACCCTTTAACATATAAGTTGATTTGAAGTTATGTATTGGCCATGGTCCAGGTGAGCGATACAGGCTCTTGAGAGCCTCTTGTTTTTGTTATTTTGCTACAAATATTTGATACACCTGGGAAATATTAACAACCAATTATAGGGTTGGGAAATGCATCTTTATCAGAGGGTCCTAAAAGGGGGGTTTCAGCCATTTTCAGTATTTCAATTCGAGATCATCCAGCCTTCCAACAGTCCGACCTTATGTGAAGTTATGTCAGTCCGACCTTATGTGAAGTTATGTCAGTCCGGCCTTATGAAATCCAGCCTTGTTAAATCCTTGCTTTATCTGTCCCTGTATTTTTGATTGATACTATACCATGTATAAAGTTTTGTTTGTTTGGAGATACAGTAGAATTAAGGTCATATTTTTGTTTAAACTTATATTGAGGCAGTATGATGGAAATTTGTCAACTAACATTTACATGTATTTCTGTATTTATAGGGATTTTGTCCCATTTACTCCATATCCCTTTATTTGTTCATGTGTTATATACATGTAGGAATGAAGGAGTTTAACGATGTACAGTGAGGAAGCCTTAACTACGTACCAAGTTTATTTCTACTTTAAATCATGCTACAAATACTTGTATAAATTTAAGAAACAAATTTTGCAGAAAATTAATAATACCGAATGAACAGAGCAAATATAGATAAATTAAAATCAGAGTCAAAAGGCACGGCAAATATGAGAACACCAGAAATAAAATCTTGACCAAAGTCACAATAGACAATACACAAACATTCCCTTCAAAGAACTGGAAAATGTTGAGTAATTAAAAAAAAACATAATAATAATACTAATGATATGTGCCTTCTAATAAAAATAATTCATTTATTCATTAAAAAAAACAGAAAACAACATCTTATACATAACATATCCTAAGGCGGGATTGACTTTTAAGAATGGGAATGAGTCTGGAAAAAAAACAGGGCAGGATATAGGCAAGGACGAATTGGTTGTAAGGCCAGAACGACTTCTTATTAGTACATTGTACCTCGGTATTTGTTGTACAAAAACTATAAATTAACAAAATGAAAAAAATTGATGATCTTGGCTGAATATACTAGTGCACGAAATAATTAAGATCGTGTACTGTTTACATGGTGTATGACAAATATCAAAATAACCATGAGTACAAATATGAAAAAGAAAGGAAATGGGGTAAATGTCAAGGAGACAACATCCCGTATCCAGGTTAAAACGACCCAAAACAAAACATCTAGGGGTCACCATACGGTCTTCAACACAGTGAGGAACCTCACACCATATAGTAAGCCCTAAATGGCCCCGAAAGGTAAAAAAGTGAATAAATCAATGGAAACAAACCACATCCAATAACCCAAATATCAAGAAACTAAAATTTTATAAGAAGACAAGGACAAGGCAATGACCAACATATTCCTGACTTGGGACAGACGCAAAAATTGCGGCGGGGTTAAACTCGTTTTCTTGGATCCAAACCCTCCCCCTATGTGTGGTTAATGGCTAAAAATAAATACACAAAAAGACTCACAGTAAAAATCAAACTAGAAAAAAGTCCAATTATCAAGACATACGTTGCACGAACACAACCCTTTAACAGCCTAATTTTCTTAATTTATTTACATTCAGTCTATTTTGACAAATATTCAATCCAGTAATGATTTTTCAGCTTTTTTATTCATTTTCACCTGATTTTATTTTGAAAATGCTTTCATTGTTCTATTGATCAGTAATTTAAGGTTCTGTGATACATGCAGACCTCAACTTATTTGTTGTAAAGTGCAACTTAATGAAAATGACACTTTATACCAGTACATGTACTTGTAAGATGTGCAGCCTTCAACCTGAATGCAGTTAAATGTAATTAAATGCATGAACTATTTCTCAACACCAGAGAAATATCCATATTTTTATTTCTGAACTAATTTTGCATGTAACTCTGAAGAACTTTATATTTTGTTTGTATGATACCAAAAGGGACCATTTTAAATTTGCTTAGATTTTATTTTTATTTTTTGGATATGCTAGTATAGTTTTGGCAGCTGGGTATAGCAGAATCAGTCAATGAGCATTATACTGGTTGAAATTTGTCAATAAATATTTGTTTTTACTTTTCGTAATGATTCGGTGTACATTTATATGTATTTTATATGCTAATATGTTTGTCGCGACAAGTGAAAGAGGAGTCAATTTTATTTGTAAATATGACAAATGACAAAACTTTAATTTTTTTTCAAAATTTTCCTTCAGGTTGAAAAGTTTAGATATATTTAGGCTTAAAATATTGATTACAATCCAGTTTTTCCAATGTTAATAAGCACAATGCATTCATTTTAATCTTAATTTTAAATTTTGAATTCTGAAGCCCAAACTTGACAAACTATGGTAATTGCCCCCTGCAGTTCTTAATATATGCAGTTAAAATATAAGTTAGTGCCAGATTTAAATAAATAAAAGACTTATTTGTTATTTTGATAAGATGATGAGTTCATTTCATAAGATTTTAGACTCTCTTGATGAGTATTTATCAGTCTTTTGGAGTCAGTTTAACTTATCGCATTGCTGACTTTGTACTCATAGTACATTTACAAGGGAATCATTGTAAGTAAATCAGATATCCACCCAATTAGATGCTTTATTACATCATTCAAATCTGATTTCGGCCATTTTGGATTCCTGGCCAATTTAAGGCATTCTGTAGAATATGGAGCGATCATTTGTTTGGAAACATTGAATTTCAATGTAAACATGACATTGCAGACAGAAGTCAAGGGTTTATTGTACCATAGATACACTGAGCTGTATTTCTCTGAATCACTCTTTCTATTGCTATGCTTAAATATATATATATTTGCAATATACATGTATATATACTAAATGAAGCGTTGACCCTTTGCTTGTTTTTATCATGTATTTATAGAGACTTTGTCTCATGTGTATTTACTCAATATCCTATCATTCACTTCAATTTCATGGTCTAGTAATATCTTATTAAGTATTTGTGATTAGGTCAGTTGCTCTTTAACTATTAACGGTAGGGGAATAATAGTTGGTATGTTTGTTGGTCTTGGATAGAACATGACAGTCTGTCACTTGGCTTTTACCCTTGACCTCATTTTCTCGGTTTAGTGAACATGTTTGGTTTCTTAGTATTTATTATTGATAGGTCAATGATATTACGCATTTAGGTTGGTGTTTGGTAGTACATGACAGTCTGCTATATTGCTTCTCTCAGATACCCAAATTTCACATCATGTACAGTCTAAACTAGCTCTTGCAGTAAGTGGAAAGACCTTCAATTTTGTATGTGAACAATTGACCTTTAATTATATATTGCTTTCTTTTGTTTTTTGAAATTAACTGTTTTTTTTAAAGTTCTAAGGGCCCTGGTGTACAACAACTGCAGCCTATCCCCACTGCGGTGAGAGTTCTTGCCCCGCTTTGTACATTACAAAAAGGTGCACTCCACTTACAATCGTAATTGATAAGGTATGTCAGTTACTTGCCCAAGGTTTGTGGTTCTCTACGGATACTTCGGCTTCCTCAACCACTAAAACTGACCGTCACGAAATAGCTGAAATACTAGTGAAAGTGACGTTGAACCCCATATCAATCATTCAATCAATAACAATTCTAACCCCTTAAAATGACAGAGGCTTTATTTCGTTTGTGCTGTCAGTGGATGTCCATGTACTAAATTTTCGAGTATAGCTTTCCATATTATTTGAATTTAATGCGGCTGATGAAAAATTATTTCTTGAAGCAGAAGAAAAAAATACATTTTAGTATGCAACATTGGTATTTTTGAATTTCATTTTTTTTTTGGTTAATGACATCCTCTCTTACCTAGATATCTGTATTTGTATTTAGATCATACTGATTAACTGTTCTAAGTCAGGTTAAATGAGGTTAAAAGGCAAGTTCAAATATCTGAGTTTCACGGGAATTGACGCTGTGAGTGCCTTGGTTTGAGTGTTGTGATTTTAATTCCTGTGCTTCCGTCTAATGTCATTGCTTCTGTGTCTTCGTTAGGTCATGTCTTAAGATTTCGATTTTTGTAATATATCATTCCTTTGTTCCTTCGGTATTCTACTGCCTTTGCATCATTCAAATATAAATGTTTACACAAAACCATCACGAAAATGGATGCACGATGCAGGGTAGTCAACAAACACAACAATATCAAGCAATTGAAGTAATTTTACAAAAACTGTCATCCATTAACTGACAAAGGGACCAGAAGACAAAACAACACAGAAAGGCCAGAAGGCACTTATCGAGTTTATTGTAAACATGCCTTTTGCAAATATTTTCGGGAGATTTGAGCACTATATATCAGATTATCAAAAATACAATGCAGATTTTTAAATATCACTCTAAAATGTCAAATTATTGATAATTGTTGCAATTTTGTTTGTTATTGCTTTTTATTTTTGTAGATATAAATGAATGTGTAGGTAAAACTAATGACTGTTCGGATAATACAGTTTGTATCAACACACTTGGGTCGTTTAAGTGCATATGTAAACGTGGTTATAATGGAGACGGGAGAGTCTGCAAAGGTAATTTATATTAACAGTAGGGTTTTCGTGAGCATTACCTTGTTTAATAAATGTATAAATGTTTCATTATGCTACATTATTGTACCGATAGATGACAGGATATGATATAAATGTAAATATGACACAATCCCTACAACAACATGATGGTTATAAGTAAATTGAACAAAACTTATGTTGTTGCTCATCATCTTGAAGTCAATATGAGGCCTTCAACAACGAGCAAGCTCTTAAATATCATGGTAAGTTCAAGACAGCACCGAAGTCAGCAGATTTCACTTGCAAGATTAAGAACAACGATACATCTATAATCTTTTGGTAATGGGTGTGGGATGTTCAACCAACATAAAAATATTGGGCGAAGTACTCTTTCAAACACTGGCATCGGATACCCGAAAAAAAAAGCGAATAGACAATACAGCATATTAAAACGACAGGGAACTATAAGAAAACTTGCAGTGTGAAATGTCAGAATTATAGTTAAGCTTTTAGAATAAAAAGCCAAAATGTTGAATATCAATGAGTGATTATTGATAACAAAACCTGTTTAAATTTATTTTCATAATTATGCTTTTAAATTTTTTGCAGATATCAATGAATGTAAAGATGCAACCAATGACTGCACTGATAAAGCACTTTGTATCAATACACCTGGGTCGTTTAAGTGCAAATGTAAACGTGGTTTTATAGGAGACGGAAGAAACTGCAACGGTAATTAATATTCTGGTAATGTTTTTAACTAGGTATACTGGGATTATTACTGCATAACAACTTAAAATGTAAGAACCATGTCTAATATAGCTCTTTGAAACTTTATTGTCTTTTAAAAGTTGTTTCAATACATTTACAAGCACACAGCTGTTTAAAGTATATCTAGATATCTTGTTTCCGAATAGCGGGTAATTCTAGCGATTCATTCTCCAATGAGGAGTGATTTTTTTTTCAAATAAAAAAATATTTTTTTGCGGTCATCAATTTTTGCAAATGTAACATTTTGTTTCAAACAAACACAAATAGATCTACACGTACTTTTCCAGCAGCCTTTTACTGTTTTTACTGTTTTTCTATAAACTTCACGAATATCGGGACATTTACCCTTATACACGGTATCTCGTCTTATAAATTTTGTATTTCTGGTTTATATATCTGCATTGCAATTGTTTCTCATTTTTCGTTATTGTAATTCTTTCATTCTCCTAACGCCAGTCGTTAACACTTTTGTCCATTTTAACAGATTTGGCGTGTTGCAGTTATAACAGTACTGTTGAGAACTTTGTTATTTTTATACTAACTTTGCCGTTCTATTGATCACTCGGTTGTCATTAACATCTATCCATAAAAACAAAAACGGCATATTCAAATTAATGTGCGGTCTCTATTGTAAAGGTCTATTATGTTTCCTCTAACATTTTGGCAAACCATAAAACTAGCTAAACCGACCATTTCTATTGAAATACCAGTACTGAGACAGTACTACTGCTAACCAACTTATTTTCGCGAGCAATTTATTTTCGCGACTTTCGGATGCGTGAAAATGTCGCGAAAATAAATCGTCGCGAACAGTTCATATCCTTATATAAAAGTATTAACAGAAATAGAAAATCGTGAAAATTAATCACGCGAAATTAAGTAGCCGCGAAAATAAGTTGGTTTACGGTATTCCTTTTTCGTTTTTGCGTTGGTCTTGCACAGACTTTGTCTTTACCGTTTTTATTTCAAGTCTTGCCAATAGGGTCTGTAAGTCTCGTCATGTGACAGCGAGAAATCACGATCAAATTGCAATTTTAAAACGTTTCCCGCCAAAATATGACGTTGCAGGATTATGACGTTCAATTTTTTTGCTTTGAACTTCGTATGTTTTTGTTTAGAATGCAACTTCCGGGTACAAGTTTTGGTCCCGGAAGTTCCAAAATTAGTCGAGAATTACAGACCCTATTTTGTTTCATAATGTTGTTTTTACCCTAATCTATTTTGTTTTTCATTCTTATTTATCTATGTATTTTTGTTATTTATCAATTTAGAAACTTACAATGTCTAAATTTAACAAAATTAGCTTTTACACATATTTCGATAATTGGATTTCCAAACGTTTTGATTTGATCGGCAATGAAATAAACTAGTCAATCTTGTGTTTGTTGCCGATCTCGCATCCATGAGCTAAATTAGACATGGTTGTAACATTGTTCGATAATTAGCCAAGAATTGCGCTCAGACCGACTCCTTGTGCTAGGGGCCGTCAGAACTTATTCTGTATGAACAAAGCTCATTGTAGAAGGCATCATGGTGACTTCAAGATGAAGAACAACAATAGAAGCGTTGTTCCAGTACTTGGTTTTACCAAATACAAAGTCAAACTTCGATGGCTCGAACACCCAAGGGACCGATGAAAACAGTTCCAGTTATAGGTGTGTTTGAGTCACCGATGTCGAATAATGTTGAAACTTGAACAAAGGGACCAGAAAAGGGGTTCGAGATATCCATAATGTTCGAGTTATTACACTTCGAGCCATCGAAGTTCTAATGTATTTAAAAAGACTGTCTAATGTGCATATACTCCATATCCTCTTATTGTTCATATCAGTTGTCTAAATGCGCATCTGCGTAGTTAAACTAACAGTTACTTCGGTATTTTGTTATTTGTTACAACTGGGCTGATGCCCTTGCTAGTGGACTGTTAGTCCCCGAGGGTATTCACCAGCCCAGTAGCCAGTTCTTCGATGCTGGCCTGAAAACTGATTTTATTTAGAAACTTGTACATGTTGTGACATCTAAATCTAAATTTGACAATATTTTGTTCAAAACCAATGAGTATCTCCCTCTCGCCTACATATAGCTCTGTCCTAAGCGGATTTTAGCTTTACTATATATATTTCTTATTTGTTTCCTTTTGTGTATTATTATCGGCTAAAGAGCTTATGCAGTGAGTAAGGCTTCAAGTAGAAATCTAGTATACGGCAAGGCGATTAAATATTTTACTTGTGGACTAACTCACCATGTAAGCTCTTAAGCCGATGATAATTTTTTGTCTTCTTTGATAAACTATGGCCTTTCCACAGGTTTCTTTTCCATTATAGCGACATTTAATCACGATTATTCAAAAACAAGATTATACATGACATTGTGTTATTGATTTTTTGCTTTATATATTCTACACGTTTATAACTATAGAACAAATTAAAATACTCCTTTAATTCCTCCCTTATTATCTTTTACAAATTACGATTACGACTGCAACAGATACACAAATAAACACATGAATAGGCGGATGTTTGCGATGTACACAAACCTACCAGAAATATGATGTCTTTTTACGAGGATCGACAGTTTAGAATTTGTCCTGCACGTTGATTTTTGTACCGTTTTCAAGAAACACGTTACAGAAAGAACCTCTAGCACGACAGCAATTGAAATAAAAATCGGCAAATGCATTGAACGAAAAAAAAACCCTGCACAAGCCCCAAATAACCAACAAAGGGGTACAATGATTTAATGCGCGGAAACACTGTAGACGTACATCGTAAGTATTGGATGAACGAATCGCCGTTTACAAAAAAAACTTTTACAAAGAATACAAAGCTTTTTACACATATTTCTGTAAATGGAGTTCAAATGTTTTGATTTTATCCGCACTGAAGAGTCATAAAAAGTAACAGAAAAGTAACTTCGGTATTTTGTGATTTACTACATTTTAAGGTAAAAATTCCGGTACTTGCATTCAAATAACTGTTCATGTCATATAGATTATTTTCTCTTTGTATGCAGTATATATAAAAAATTAGTTCTTGGATTGGTATTACAATTATCTCAGTAAAAATTGATTAATTTATCTCTTACCATTGCGTAAAATTTAGAGAGTCGTTCTATTTTTCAAACCACTGCTGAGGCACTCGCGGGGATCAATGTGCCTTAGTATTGTTAAATTGTACGAAATCATTCCGATTATTTTGGGGATTTCAGTATTAACATATTAATTCGTTACGGTAGTCGAGTATATACTGTTTTACGAAATACATGTAATCAAAATCTGGCCAAAAACTCTTCTTAAGGTTACCTATTAAGCCCTCTCATTGTACAGGTTGTAAGTTGTTTATGACGTTTCTTTATTTTTTCAATACATGATTATGAGTGATATTTCTTTCCAATTATGTTATATCTACAAAGATGTATGCTGTCTTCCCAATTTTATTCAAAATTTTGAAAAAAAATCAATAAATTCTGTTTAAAACTTATCACTCTATCCTAGAACAGAGCAAATTACGAGATTACAGAAAAAGTTGCGGTCATGAAGCTTATCTTATCAGTACAAAAATCAATATCATATACCTATCAGGTATGCCACGTCATGTAAATACTTACACTTATAGTGTCTTGATCACATTTCTCTGATGATGCTTCCATTTTATTGCAGCAAAAAGAACACAAAATCACAAAGGAAAGGTAATATAACTCAAAATACATTCAAGAGCCTTTTAACAATTAGAAACAATTTAAACACAATTATGATCATCAAATACTAATAATTCAGTTTTGGTATATTCCCTTTTATTATGGTATTACAAGTAAAAACTAATAAACTATTTCATTTAACTGATTGTGTCATAAAAATAGTCAATCTAAAGAAGATTCTGGATGTTATTGTAGTTTAATTACTTTCTCGTGTTTTTATGATTACTTTTATATCTCTACAAAGATGTGCCATATATATTTTTGATTGATTTTTTTAAATGTTAAGTTTCAAACAGACAGAAATCGTATTTAAGTATGAAAAGAAACTTAAAAGAGAAAAGCATGAGCAATATAGTAAGACGAGAACCAATACACATGTTTTGCAAAATTTTGTCACCTTTGAAGTTAAATTTTCTATTTATGTTTTCAGAAAAGAAAGCTGAAATGCAATAGGAAAACGATGGTTCCAAATTATATTTCCAGAAAGAGATATGACAAGAATTGGGAAAATGGCATGGTTTGGCGATAGAGTACATGTGTTCTAAGTCACAAGATGAAATGACCCAACCCTTTAAAAGATTCATGAATAAATTTTGAGATCAGCTTTGCTGTTTGTTTTTTACAAACAAAAAGTATCAATTAAATTTTACTTGTATATGATCTTAGTTTTCGGCAGTGCCTTACATCCTTCATGGTAAACAAGTTCGTTTCATTACAAATCGTATCTAAGCAGTTTCAATGTAAATAATTTAGATAAAAGTTGATATCTCTGTACAGTTTTTTGATATTTGAAAATATTTAGACTGACGGTTCGGTTCCAACGTACTTAACTTACAATAGTGTATTGTAAATTTAATATTTCATTTCAAGCTTCTGTTTTAATTTTATGTTGCATTGCTTCAAAACCAGTTCCCGTTAAACAGGTTGAATGCATGTGCGATTAGACATTTGTAATTCTTTACCCGTATTTGAAGAAAATAAATTTTAAACAGAGAAGCAAAGTACTGCTATTTTATTGGTAATGAAATATAGATATGAACAAACAAATGAAATTGTGATATACTCTCAATCATAAAAAAGCTTAAAAAAGAACCAGTCTTTATTATATGTGATAACATATAAGTTACACCACAGGATCCCGTTCATTACCATGTTTTATCTACTAAAGAGAGGTAAATTTTAAAATTGCGAGGCTGGCCGAGCTTTCAAAATTTTTTTAGATTTAATTTGCGAGAGTGGAAAATATATGGTTGTAATCGGGATAAAGTCGTGTAATCTTTTTCTCTAATGATAAATGATAAAGACCGAAAATTGAATTCCGAGTAGATTTGGAATTGGACTTTTTTCGACATATGTTGAATATGATTAGTTATCTAACGGGTCAGGACCGGTTTAAACTTCACATATCATTAGAGAAAAACTGATAGTTTATAGAATATTTTGTGTAGACACTGTTTTAATTTATATCTTTGAATCAGCTGAAGCTCCGACTTCAGCAATGAAAAGATTTCCTACATCGGTTTTAGTAGTCAAAAGATTTTCTGCAGCATTGCTTTGAGTAGTAAGAAGATTGCCTGCAGCACCGGTTGGAGAAGTATCAGCACAACAGTAAATGTGCGCAAATGCCATTGTAGAAGTATCCACATCTAACTATTTCATAATGCCGAAGTTTTCTTACAATCGACTTGATGAGTGCTCTGTGTTTTTCGTTATGTTTTAATCGTCCACTAACTTTAGACATTTGTCGGGCAACTAATGACGGTGATTGTAAGAGTACTTTGCCAGTTTAATTAATGTTTGTTAACAATCCCGCATCCATGACCAGAAAAGACATGGGTGTAGCGTTGTTTGACAATTAGCAAAGAATGCCGCTTAAACCGGTGGTAGGAGCCGTCTTACACGTACTATGTGGTATGAGCAAACCTCATTATTGAAGGCCTCATTGTGACTTCAAGACGAAGAACAACAATAAAAGCGTTTTTTACCATGTATTTGTAGAGACTTTGTCTCATGTGCATTTACTCCATATCTTTTAAATCAACATGAGAAAGTCTTTACAAAACATGTAAAACAAGCCTTTGGAAAAACGTTTTTAATGTTTTTTCATCTTATAGTCATTACTTCTTTTGATCCTTCTGTATTCAACCGCTGTTGTTGTTATAGACATTTCACGAAAATCGATACTTAATACCTACATCTGACTACGAAAATGACTACTTTTATAAAGGGAATTCGCGATACACAAAAAGGTACTCGCTTTATGAAATATGATTTTATAGTATTTCAAAAAGGAAGCATTCGCACATTTGATCATTTATTTATATTTTTATCGTTAGATTGACAAAGAGAGGGAAAATCTCACGATAAAAATATAAATAAATGATCAAATGTGCGAATGCTTCCTTTTTTAATACTATAACATTATAGTTCATAAAGCGAGTACCTTTTTGTGTAGCGCGAATTCCCCTTATAAAAGTACATAAGATTGACTTATGAGGGTGGCAAAGCGGAGTATTCATCCTGGAATCTTTAGAAAATAACTTTCAAATCCGGAACTTCTGATTTTTTTTATTGATCTGTATCCAAAAAATATGACAATGCGTATAGGGTGAGAGGTTTATCACGAATTCAATTAATGCCGTGTTCATACGGACATTTAATGCGCATCGAAAACGTTTTCGAAACGTTTCGAAAACGCATTTTGCGTTCACACGTCATAACAATTTTCATGCGTTTCTTTCAAATGCAGGAAGAGCTGCAAAAGATTTGGCTCAATAGCTTGCATACATAAAGAATAAATTGCATATCTGTCATACTAAACTATTACAGACTTTTTAAGGAAATGTAACTCTGTCAGTCAGATGCGAACTGGTTAACGTGAATTGTACTGGTACCTGGGTACTATTTAACGAGTAAACGACAGTGATTGTCAAGGTATATTATATCATTTGTATATTTTGAAAACATTTTTAAATGTTACCTTAGGTTAATAAAATGTAACAAATAAAAAAATAATCTATATAAAGCATTATTATACAATGATAATTGGGACTACATGTAACAAAAATAAGCGAATGCTCCAAACAAGGACTTGTATACGTCTTGCTTCAAAATACAGTCGACTACACAACACACAAATTTGTTACACACGTGATGCATACATCACCATCAGGTCATTTCTTACGTAATTTAGCCACAGGTGTCACAGGTGAAAATTGTTTATTGCCACAATCAACATCAGGGATGGCTGTCAAAGGGACATAAAATAATTGAACCATAAACAGTCTGCTCTATTCAAAATTGATATATATTTTTTTGTAATTTAAACAATAATAAACTGTTCATTTTCAAAAGTAGTTGTATTTTTAAATATTGACAAACAAAATAATATGAATTACAATTAATGTTGTTGGGTCATCACAATCTAGTTGTCACCATATTGCCTGTTGTCTGGTGTGGAATCAGTGAAAATGACGATTTTCAAATCGATTTTGACGAGATATGATCTTTATCTTAAGTGAAAAGAATTACACCGACAGATAGCATGTTTTATCTATTTTCAACACATAGTTGTACAAATTAGAAAAGTATATCAGTTCTCTCGCAATTCAGTTCTAAAAAGGGGATGTTTCACAGAAAATACGATGTTTACAATGCCTTAAATAGGGAATACTTGCGAAAATATTTAAAATTTTAGAATCAATTTTGACGAGACTAAACATCTTCCGATTCTCATAAAGAAAGATAAATTTATGTAGAATAAGCACATAGTTGTACATTTTAAAGAACGCAATTCTAAATCTTAGCATTTTCTATTTTTTACAATCTATCGTTATATTTCTATATACAAAATACGACAATCCACAGGTAGCCACTTTAGTCACGTGACTGGTCGATGACGCTTATAGTTTAACATGTAAGCCGCGCTTGTGGTCTTCAACCATATTCTTCTATTTTTCTGCTAAGGAAATTCGTTTTCTCTACGGATTTCAAAGAAGCTTTGCCATCTGTACTAATAAAATCTTGAGAGAAATCGTTTCAATTCAGTTTGCAAGACGATTGGGAGGTAAATGAGTTAGAGGGCAAAATATGACGTAAAATTTCCGGGAAAAAATGCGGGACTTCAAGGTTCAACATGGTTTTCACACTAAGTAAATGTGTGTAGCTGTGAAAGTTAATTAATTCATGATAAACAACGATCAGTTTTATGAATTATATATATATAATTCATAAAAGTGATCGTTGTTTATCAGGAATTAATTAACTAATTAAATATTTATATATATGAATTAAATTTCCGAAACCGAAAATGTTTCAAATGCGAAAGAATCGTGTGATTCGAAACGTTTCGTAAAATGTTTTAGGACAGCGGTGTGGACCTACTAAATTTACTAAAACGTTTTATCGGAAACGTATCAGATAATGCATTATGTGTGAACGCGGCATTAAAATGGCTGATGATGTCGCCGGTTTGTCAAAACGGGTCCTTCCGTTCCACTTTGAGTTTTTAAGATCTGTATTTATTTATTATTTTTTTTTGGCTTGCACTTAAGTTAATTTTGAAGTTGCACCGGCGGATACAGCTTTCGGAAAAGGGGGTTCCAGAAAAAAAGCAGTCTCAGCATACTTTTGGTCGAGGTTTCGTCAGTTTTGCCCAAATACTGCACAATATTCAAAAATTGTTCCAGAAAAGGGGATTCAACCCCCTAGATACGCCAATGAGTGGGTTTCGGAGTGCAGGGAGCAAATTGAGACGACGGAACCGAGACTACCATAGCAAAATAAATTAATACTAAAGCTATTCAGACTTTATTTTCCCTGATCTGATGTTACTACTTCTGTTAATTACATCAGGGGAATCATATCCAAATAGTTCGAAGTCGACACCCAAATGTTTACAGAAAAATCAAAGTTCAAATGTGTCAATCAAGATTTACATGAAAGTTTACGAAAAAAAAATTCAGTATTACCACAATTGTATGTTCTTAGTTTTGTGACCGGCTCTGAATATGGAAGCGAACTCGAACTGGAGACTAATGACATATTTTTTACTTTTATTTAATTCTGTCATATGAATCGAGGTAATGTTGAGTTATAACCCATATAAAATCTATCTTTGTAGATAGATATATCAGTTTGAGGATGAGGATCGCTAAACCTGGTTTAACTCACCATTTTATCCTAAATTCGTCCCAATTTGTTTTGTGTTTGGATATGACGTGTGTTCTTGGATTTGTATTTTATCCAATGGATTTTCCCTTCCGGTTTCTCCGTCTGAATATGCTTTGGATTTTTTTATTACCTTTCTACAATTAGCTGCATAGTGATCACAACAATTTTATGCTTTTTAAACAAATCTATTTTTAGCTTAAATGTTTACTTTGTTATCTGAAAACATTAGTCAGTTTTAGATAGCCCTTTCAAGATGTACGAAAAAAGGAGCCGGATTTTTTTTACATATGTAACAAAGGGTAGAACCTATGCTGTTTCTAAGCTAACAGAAATGAAATTCCAGTCTTATAGCATTTTTGGTTAGTTTATAATTGATCTCTCCCCAGCAAAGCAAAAACAGGATAAAAGAAGATTAAATCATGATCAAGCAATAATACAAAACCGTCAAAAATTGAGAGAAAACTCACCAGTAAATTTGGATAATAAAAAAATAAATGAACAGAGTTGTCAAGATCCGAAGTTCATGAGACAAAAGACAAATCAGGTGGAAACCACCGGAAAAATTGTCGACCGCAATGGTCTTGACTTGGTACAGGCATTTCAAAAGAAATGATGGGTTAAACCGGTTTTATGGCGCATCAAACCCCCCCCCTTCTAGTGCGGTAGTGTCCGTTAGCAACTCAATAGCAATTGCAATTGAAAGGTCGTAGACAATTAATATAAATGATTATCCCAGTACTAAGTAAAAAGGAATCTTGAATAAGAGTTCATATCAAAACTTCAAATTTTTCCGCAGGGGACTGATATATATTATAGAAATAAATAGTAAATGAATATCTCCTATCATTGTTTCATTTATTTAGTTTCATCTACATGCTTTAGATAGTCTATCAGGATTATCGTTTGATAAGTGTTTCACTGCAAAAACATGGTTTTGAAATTATTTACCAAATTTCATCATTCACAGATTCTGGACTGTATTCGTACTGTTTTTAGTTCCATCAAAATATGCACAGTATTCATTTTTTTACCACCATAAGCAATGACTAGATACGGAGTATGTATTGTCTGTTATTGTGAAATTATTAGGACAAAGTGATATCAAATTATCGTCGTTATATCATTAAGCAACTTGACCATGGTACAAATTAGGTTTTTTTTCACATTATGTTCGATCTTTATTCAACAAGCTCCTGTAAACTTTTCATTAAATAATCGCTTCATTGGAAAAACCTGTGTGTATGTAACATTGTTATTTATGTCCATTATATATCACTTATTAGTTAAGTGTGACAATACAACAGTTATGTTGATAACAGTGACTTCGGTATTTAGTTATTATGTTTAAATATTTAATTAATTAGAGTTCACCCTCAGCAGCTTAAATTTCTCTGATTTATTATTACGGCATCATTTGTGCTAACTCAGATCTAAAATTTTAGCTTTCGGTAACCAAGTGATAAAGGATTCTATCAGCCCAGTTGTCAGATGAACAATATAAGCTCACGTGATCCTCTGGTTCTACTTCGTTGGTGTGTGTGTTCAATGCGATAAATATCAAATAAAACTAGATTTGCAATTGCAAGCAATAGCTGATGTCGCCCCTAGCAGCCAATTCGATGCTTCCAGCTTGTTCGCAGCGTCAAAATCTACCTAGAAATCAATTTTCGTTGAAATCCGACAACTTTGAAATTTGACGTATTTCCTCGGCCATCTTGGAAATGGCGGCCATTTTGAAATTTTTTCCGTAGCCTGCACTCCGCGTTATGGTGATCTAACTTCCTGTCAAGTTTCATATGATTACATCAAACAGTTCTCTCAAAATAGTCCGGACAAGAATGTGTAGAAGAACAATAAAAATAACAAAGAATAATAATTACTATAAATCAATTTTCGTTGGAATCCGACAAAATTGAAATTTTGACATATTTTGGCTGCCATCTTGGAAATGGCGGCCATTTTGAAAAAAATGTCCATTGCATCTTGTTCGCAGTGTCAAAATCTGCCTACAAATCAATATTCGTTTAAATTGGACATAGTTGATATTTTTTTACGTAAAATGGCAGCCATTTCTGAAATGGCGGCCATTTTGAAAAATTTCTTTGCATAAATTCCTTCGTCTCATTTTATTGAACATCTTTGCAAAATATGAAGAAATTCTGCAAAGCAGTTCCAGAGATATTGAATCCTCGTTTTTTTTAACGTAAAATGGCGGCCATCTTGGAATTGGCGGCCATTTTGAAAATTTTTTCACCGTGCTGCACAACTTCACATGGTTATCCAACTGCGTGCCAAGTATCAAGTAGTTCGGTTCATGCAACTCTGAGAAACGCTGTGGACACAATTTATTGGAAGTAAAATAATAATAACTAGATTTGCAATTGCAAGCAATAGCTGATGTCGCCCCTAGCAGCCAATTCGATGCTCCCATCTTGTTCGAAGCGTAAAAATCTACCTAGAAATCAATTTTTGTTGAAATCGGACAACGTTGAAATTTTGACGTAATTTGGCGGCCATCTTGGAAATGGCGGCCCTTTTGAAATTTTTTTCACCGTTAGGCATAACTTCACATGGTGTTTCAACTGTGTGCCAAGTATCAAGTGAATCTGTTCAGGCAACTCTGAAAACTCGCATGGACAAAATTATTCTAGGAAAATAATAAGAAAGTATAATAATAACTAGATATGCACTGATGTCGCCCCTGGCAGCCAATTTGATGCTTCCACCTTATAATGTTCGCAATGTCAAAATCTACCTAGAAATCAATTTTCATTGAAATAAGACAAAACTGAGGAAAATTTGACGTATTTTGGTGGCCATCTTGGTAATGTTGGCCATTTTGAATTTTTTTTTTGTTGGCTGTCCATCTTCTAATGATGATTCAACCTTTTACCAAATATGAATGAATACTGTCTAGGCATGTTTGAGATTTGATGATTTTTATGGATATTGGACATATTCAAAACACTGACGTAACTTGGCAGCCATTTTGAATTTTTTTTGTGTGGAGATGCCACTTCATAAGGTGATCTAACTTTGTACGAAATATGAATGAATTCTGTCCAGGCATCTCTGAGAAAGAGCCGGACAAAAATCATTGGAAGAAAGAAAGAAACAATAATAATAATAATAATAATAATAATAATAGAGAAAAGGACAAAGAACAATATGTCGTCCAGACTTCGTCTGGGGCGATATAATAATAACAAAGAAAAGGAACATTAATAATATGTCTCCCTGACTACGTCTGGGGCGACATAATAATAATAATAATAATAATAAAAAGAAACAATAATAACAAAGAAACGGAACAATAACAATATGTCTCCCCGACTTCGTCTGGGGCGACATAACAACCCAAATCAAAATATGTTGTAATACGTATGTGAAAATATAAATATTCCCTTTAGTAAATAGTTACAATTTCAAAAGACGGGGAGGATCTTTTAAAATATATTATAATTAGGGATGTCAACGAGTACTCGAGTATCGCTCGGAAGGTACGAATGTCGAGTGCTCAATTGGTACTCGAATACTCGGCATTAAAATTGTTATTCTCTTTGTTAATACGCCTTTAAAGCATACTGCTCTGAAATACGGATATTTCAGAGCATTACGCTTCAAAACATAATAAACTTGTTACTGCCCTTTGATATATACAGTTAACTTACATATATTGATCATCTAAAGAAACGTGTAGTCAGTCTATGCTACGTAAAATTCAAAAGCAAATATCTCCCCAAATACTTTTTTAATCATGTTAAATTTCTTACATGCAATTTCTGTATTAACAAAAACAAAAAATCTGAAAAAAGCGAAACATTTTTGAATTTTGAATTTCTTAAAAAAAGAAAAAAAAATAACAGAAAAAAAAGAATACCTTTTCACCCCCTCCAAAAAAAAAATGCAAATGAAAACTGAACCCTTTGTCGTAACAAGTGTAAGACATGAGCAGAAATAACTCTGTTGGTAGCTGTAAATAGAACAAACTTTTAACATATCAATGTTTCTGCACAAAAAATGGAGAACGCAGATACACCTATTTAGTTATGGGGAAAGACAAGACATATTTTGTTAAGAACCACACCGATTCAAATAAGAAGTACACCGAGACTGACGTAATCAAAATGTTAGAATTTTNTTTAACCCCTATTATACTTTAAATTTAACTTCAGATTAAAGTTTGGTTATATTTTTAAATTAATCTAATTTGTTATACGTTTATCATCAATTAAATTTGTCATTTCAGATCAGTTTAAAGTTTATAATATTTCAAAATTAATGTAATTTTTTTATCATTTAACCTCCATTATATTTGTTATTTAAAAGAAGTTTAAAGTTAACTTATATTTCTCAATTAATATATTTTTTATACGTTTAACATCAATTATTTTTGTGAGTGAATTAATTGTTCTGTAAAAACATATAACCCTTGTCACTACTGTGCCTACACACAATATGTGCGATAGGTCGCANAAGGATTATTTACATCAGATCTATCCAAATGAGCTTGAAATTAAAGAAACAACTGAAACACCTACTTCAGCTTCGTACCTAGATCTTTTATTGTATATTGACGAAGATGGACGTTTGAAATCTAAGCTATATGACAAGCGTGATGATTTTAATTTTCCCATTGTGAACTTTCCCTTTCTTAGCAGCAATATACCTACCTCTCCAGCCTATGGAGTGTACATTTCACAGTTGATTCGTTACTGTCGAGCTTGAAGTTTGTACAGTGATTTTTTGAACAGAGTAAAAACACTGTCCCAAAAGCTGCTTAGTCAGGGATTTGTTCAACCTTTGTTAATTTCATCCCTCAAGAAATTCTATGGCCGTCACCATAGCATCATTGAAAGACATGACGTGTCAGTATCCCAAATGAAAGTGGACATTTTCAGCTAGATTCACGTCTTCCCGGATTTGACTACCGACTTTGACATTTTCCCGGATTGAATCACTCACAGTGTGACGGGTGCTGTTAACAGAGCAGGACATGCTTACCCTTCCGGAGCACCTGATGACACTCTCAGTTTCACTGGAGTTCACACTGTGAGTGCCTTTGTTCTGAATGTTGTGGTTTCTGGTTCTGTGCTTTGTGTCTGTCTGGCGTCATTGTTTTTATGTCTAACGTCATTGTTTTCTGTGTTCTCGTTTTTGCCCTGTCTTTGGACTTCGATTTTTGGGAATTTCACCCCTTTGTTCCTTCGGTATTCTACTGCCGTTGTTTCTGAACAGACTTTTCTATTCGTACACATTAGAGCAAATGTGTTGCTGTTGCTTTAAAATGAATTTTATTTGACGAACATCGATTTGCTTTATATCGGCATTTGAAAGTAAAATGATACATACAAGGGATCGATTTAAAGAAATATCTTCACGGTAGGTACATGTAGCTGAGCAGAAAGATTGTTACCTAAAGACACATTTGCGACTCAATAGTGCTTTTGAATAAATCGGCAGTGTGGTCATTTTTTTAATAACTGAAAAGCCAAAAATTAACACTTTGTGATTAAATAATATTCTTTACTGAAAGATTATTTGATTTCAACCGTATTGTCCCCCCGGTGTTTATATAGGCGTTAATTGTGTTTTAAACAATTTAATCAATCAAACAAGCGTGTTACTAAACAAAAACAAGTTGTTAATGGAAAATATAATTATGCTTTAATTGATGTTGTTTAATCAAACCTTTAATTGACTATATTGGTGCACAAAACAGTAATGCGTTGGTGCCCATGTTATGGCATATGAGCAATATTGTAGTAAGTAAAATATATATGGAATATAGGACATTTTGTTTTTGATACGGACTTTATCACGGCCAGTATCAAGTGAGCCCGTTAGGGCGAGCTTGATGCGTTACGCCGTGATAAAGTCCGTATCAAAAACAAAATTTCCTATATTTCTTTCATCGGTAATTCACAAAATGATAAACAGACCTCTAAAATAAATTGAATTTAAACTGAAATTTCTATTCAAGCAAAGTTAATATATTGCTTATTGCAATAATTTAAACGCATCCTTCATCCAACGTCTTATGCGTATGAACACGGCATATAGTACAGAACGTGACGTCAGCTTAGCAACCCGCACGTGACGCCTTCATAGTGACCTAATAATTTCGTGATAATAAGAAAAAGAAGGGAAACGGGGAATGTGTCAAAGAGACAACGACCCTAAGGGGAGCAATAACAACTCAAAGCCACCATAAGATCTTCAATGAACGGTGAGGAAACCCCACATCCAACGGTAGGTCGGAGTTGGCCCCTAAATAAAAGAGTAATCAAGTTCAGCGAAATAAGCATCTTCCTAGACTCCGATTGACATAAAGTGAACTAACTAGAAAACAGACAAGACACACAAAGGCTTAATAAATTTCCTGACTTAGGACAGGCGCAAACATGCTGCGGCTGGGTTAAACTAGTTTTATTGGGCCAAACCTTCCCCCTAGCCAATGTGATAAATAAAATAAAAAAAAAATAGTAACAACAGTAAAATTCAGTAAGTCACAGGACTGAGTCAATTGTGAAAAATTAAACTGAAAGAACTAAATATACAGACATAAACTAGAAATCACAAAAGACTACTAGCAATTAACTGACATGCCAGCTCCAGACAAATTACCAAATAAGAAATAAAATTATGTACCCTTAGTATACAGCTTCCACCAAGATCCCTTCCCCTGAGGAGTTTAGCATAATGAGTTCATGCATATACCAGAATAGATAAACAGAAAAGACACACAAAGGCTTAAAAAAATTCCTGACTTAGGACAGGCGCAAACCTGCTGCGGCGGGGTTAAACTAGTTTTATTGGGCCCAAACCTTCCCCTATAGCCAATGTGATAAATAAAAAAACGATCGTAACAACAGTAAAATTCAGTTGGCAACAGTACTGAGTCAACTGTGAAAAATGAAACTGAAAGAACTAAATATACGGACATAAACATGAAATCACAAGAGACTACTAGCAGTTAACTGACATGCCAGCTCCAGACCCATTACCAACTGACAAATTAAGTTATGTACCCTCAGTATACAGCTTCCATCAAGATCCCTTCCTGTGAGGAGTTTAGCATAATGATTTCATGTATATATCGGAATACATAATGTCCATTTCGGTGATACTGGAATTATCAGTCTCTGTAGATCAAAGTAAATTCATACAAATTACCGATAATTGATACTGGCCGTGATAAAGTCCGTATCAAAAACAAAATGTCCTGTATTTCTTTTATCGGTAATTCACGAAATGATAAATAAAACTAAATATTAAGTGGAAAAAAGCTGAAATTTCTACTTTGGCGCAGTAAATCTATTGTTAATTCCTATATTTTTAATGGATTTTTTTTTTGGTTTTTTTTTTTGTTTTTGTAAATAACACGACGGGTTAATTTGCCTCATCTTTTTATCGCATGTTTTTACGCTTCAAACTAGAATTCATTCCTTCAAACAAAGGAAGCAGGTTTACTTTTATTGCAGAAAATCAACTAAAATTATCATAACGATTATTGCCAAACCAATTTGAATCGCAAATATCCGAAATCGATTACCATGGCGCAAAGTTATGTCAAATTAATCTTTCTATAAATATTAGAAAATGTCCATAAATGAAAAAAGATTTTTAAATTATTGTTAGGTAAAAACTATTGACTTAAGCATGTAGATACCAGGATTGTTAGACTGATCCTATTCTTTGGGTTTTTCATTTCTCCAACCGATACCTAAATCGGTTTTCAGGGACTCCGGCTACAGAGCTGTCGGGGACGTCCTCAAGCACTGGATAGGGGAATGCCCTGTCTATGCGGGTAGTCAGGTTATAATACTGAGAGCCCCACCGCGAACTATTGTAGCCATTAACCTATTCCACATAATGTTCATGACTAATTAAAGACAAAAGTTAATGTAAATGTATTTTCTGCATATGATCATTTCGAGAACTTATGTCTCATCAGTCCAGATAAATTAAAAACTTTGGAAATCCAGAAATCGAAAGAGATATAAAAACTGTTAAATGATTTAATCTTCAGCCTATCCACTAAAATTTTTGTCGCAAAAGACAAAAATTATTTAATCTAGTAAAGATTTTATATGTGGTGAATCCATAAAGCACATTAGAATGTAAAAAAGGATGTTTTGATTTTACACCAATGGTTTATTGCACATTAAACCTGAACCTCATTTTTGTTATAAATATACAAGATTTTCATTTTTTACAGAAAAAAAAATACACAACTCTCCACCATACCTAGGGAGGACATATTAAACTATCACAAATCAGTATTGTCTTTCTTTGGTATCAGTTTGAGTGAAGAGAACAACAACCTGCCTTGTATCTACTGGGTACCTAAATTTCACAAATGCCCTTACAAACAGAGATACATTGCCGGGTTTGCAAAATGCACAACAAAATCCCTTTCTAAGCTCCTCAATTCAATACTTACTGCAGTCAAAGACGGCCTCAAGATATGTAGTGATAAAAATATACTCAACAAGTGAAGTGAGTCAGTATACAGAGGAGGATGCCATCGCAATGCTGGAATTCTTGATTGATAACATATTTGTAGAATTTGGAGGACAAGTTTTCCTGTAGACAATATGGATACCTATGAGGACTAATTGTGTGCCACTTTTACCAGATTTGTTTCTCTGTTCGTATGAAGCCAGGTTCATACAAGTGCTAGTTCAGAAAAAGGACAATCAGCTAGCCAAATTCTTTAATTTCAGTTTCAAAATATAGACTCTTTCATAAATTGGTGATTACTGAGTTATCGAACTTGACCTCCATGTGCCGCATAGTCGTCCGCCATTAAGAGGGTGTAGACTTGGTTTTACCGTGGCAACGTATGGTCATTTGTCGTGATTAATTAATAAAAATATAATTTTAACATTTTTATTTCAAACAGGTATCCGTTCGGAAAGAATATACTTGATCAAATTAAAATTTTATTTACTAATTTTTAAAATTATAAAATGCAATTAATATGAAATAAAGGCAAAATTTTTTACCATTAAATTTTTGTGTATTGTAGAATAATACATAATTCAGCAATTCATGCTTCCGTCCAGGTCACAATAAACGGTTTTGTTCAGGTAGATTATTACACCTGGAGGCATGACACGTGTCCTTAATATACTGATCAGTGTGATTATTTAAATGACCAGTTTAATTAATCTTATGACCCTTTGATCAGTATTGATTGCTTCCACAAAGAAATGAAGGTCATGGATTTAAAATGTAATTAAATCTTTTTTTTATTTACCACGTGTTTTGAAATTGAATTTCACAAATATTTTAATTCTACACATATTTTTTTTCTCAGAAATAGAACAAACTACTATCCCGACATCACACAAAACCACTTTCCAGTTGGACTAGCAAAAACATATGGTTATCTCTTCTTGGTCGGAGGAAGGTTACTCCGGCCAATATCAAAATTTGGTAAATACTCAATAGTTTCATTGCATATACCAATTTATCCCTAAAATATAGTTTTGAACCCCCTCCCAAAAGAAAAGAAACACGAGTGATAAAATAAAGGAATAAAAAGTAGCGATATGCCATCAGAATTATTTGAATTTCGACGAGTTGGACGCTATCCGTCAACTCAAAGTATGCATTTTAATCCTTACTTTTTTCTTCAATTTGCGTGGGTAGATGTGAAATTATTTTGTTTCATGTAAGTATTTTTTATTTTTATTCCTGCAGAATGACATCCCGTGCATATAAAAACAATGCAGTTCAATTATATATTTGATGTCATTTTTTTGAAGATTTTCTGTTTCTTTTCCTACTAAAAATAATATTACCAGAGACAATTTGAATAAAATATTCCTTAATTACACAAACAAAATGTTTTAGAAAGCATATATTTTAAAAACGTTCAACATAAAGTTATTATCATTTTTTTTATTCTGGCTAGCTGAATAAAAGTCCATTTCTACAATCTGTGCAAACTTTTTAAGAGCTTGTATATATGCACAATTAAAATCTATTATCAAAGTTTTTTTTTCAAAACTGTCAGAAAATCTATCAAAAATACTTCAAATATTTTTTTCTGAAATATAAATGATTAATTTATTAATTCAAATTACTTGTGAATTTGATTTCTTAATAAACTTGTAAAATATCGAACTTCTAAACTTAATTAACAGTTATTTGTGATATTTTAATATATATTAGGCGACAACGCTGGACGTCTGAAAACAAAACTTTACGAAAAGCGTAATGATTTTGACTTTCCACTAGTGCACTTCCCGTTTTTGAGCAGTAATATTCCCACATCTCCGGCATATGGCGTGTACATTTCACAACTCATTAGCTATTGCCGTGCCTGTAGTATGTACAACGATTTCGTCAACAGAGCGAAATTACTGTCTCAAAAACTTATACATCAAGGGTACGTTCATTCACTGTTGCAATTGTCACTACAGAAGTTTTACGGTCGTCACCACGATTTGACAGACCGTTACAATGTTTCTATTTCACAAATAAGAACAGCGCAATTTTTGTGCCTGTCCCAAGTCAGGAATATGTTGGTCATTGGCTTGTCCTTGTCTTTTTATAAAATTTTAGTTTCTTGATATTTGGGTTATTGGATGTGGTTTGTTTCCATTAATTTATTCACTTTTTTACCTTTTTGGGGCCATTTAGGGCTTACTATATGGTGTGAGGTTCTCACTGTGTTGAAGACCATATGGTGAACCCTAGATATTTTGTTTTTTGGTCGTTTTAACCTCGATATGGGATGCTGTCTCCTTGACATTTACCCCATCTCCTTTCTTTTTCATAGATATCTTTGAGTAGATCCATAGTTTGTTACCGGACTGACTAACACCGATTGCGACAAAACCGGACTTCTCACTTGGAGTGTGACGGGTGCTACTATGGAGCAGATCATGATTACCCTTCCGGTGCACCTGATGATACCTCAGTTTTTATAGAGTTCACACTGCTCGTGATTTAGTTGAGTGGCGTTCTTGTTCATTTTTGTTTATTTGTTTTGTCTTTGTCACACTGTCTAAATTTGTGTTGGATGAGAATTGCCGTGATTTTGGATTTATGATTTAGAATCCCCCTTTCCTCGTTCTTGCTTCGGTAGTCGTTTGGCGATGTATACAAAAAATTCCACAGTTTAATTTATCAACATCTAAATAAACATAAACATAACATCAAATTTGTAAAGGTTCAACCATTAGAAATTGTTGTAAAGAAGGACGTACAGTCACATAAACAATTTGAAAAATCACGTAGAGATTGTGAACTGTCTTGGATAAAGAAGTTGCAAACGGTGTATCCTCTCGGTTTAAATGATAATATTATAGGCCTAGGTAACATATCAAGAACTTCTTCCATCAATATTACGGATATTGTTTCAAAAAAATTACGTAATAAACGACCCCACGGTAAACATATCAATCGTAATAAACGAAAATACCACAGAACTTCAGTTTCAATTTCTGACCTTGTTACTATCTTTAAAAATAATGGCAGACATAATTTGCTTTGTAAATTATGTTCAATTCCTATTGTTAAATTAAAAACTTTATTGCAAAATGCAATACCATACCATATTACAATCCAATGAAGACCATAAAAGATATTTCCTTAATTTACCGTATATCAACAAAGGGATCAACCTTATTGATGTATCTAGTATATTTAGAGACTCAAAAATTATCAAACTTATTTCTCCTTATTTTGATAATATGGAACCACCCATTATTTCATATACTTACAAAAAAACTACAAGAGACCTTATTTTTAATAATCCATCCGTTACCAAAAATCCTGAAATTAATCAAATTTCACCTTTGACCTGAAATTCTGCAAGCTCGAAGTTTCAATATGAACCTAGTGGTCATGTTATTACAGGAGACCTCAAACATCGTCCGGGACCGAGAGGTAAAAACTTTTCTCCTAAAAGGACCCAAATATCGTCCTCCTTCAAAAATAATTTGGAAGGACTGTCGTGATGTAATTAAAAAAGCCATCATGTCATTCTGTAAAAAAGTGGTGTAAAAGAGAAAATGCGGATAAAAAAATCATTAGACACTTTCATTAACAAATGCATGGAAGTTGTTGATATCCGAATAAATCATTTTGAAACACATTATATGCAGCAGAATACCATTCCTGCTATTTCAAAAATCAAACAGAAGTTAAAAGAATTGGAAAAACAGTATATTTTTGTTCCGGCAGATAAAGCAGCCAACAATGTGGTCGTTGTTTGACGTAAGTATTACATCGAGGGGCTTCGGAATGAAATTACCAATTCTAGTACATTTCAAGCTACCACGTCAACAGAAACACAAATAATTGATGATCACATGATAGCTACAGCTGAACTTAAAGCAACTTCTAATTATAAAAGCATTCCTACTATGCATTGGCTACCTAAACTACACAAAAATCCTTTCAAATTTCGCTTTATTTCGGCATCAAGTAAATGTTCAACTACTCATATTTCTGTGTCATTGACCAGTGCACTTACTACCATAAAAAATCTCGTCATCAACTTTAGCAACAAATGTTATGAATACAGTGGAATTAACTACTTTTGGAGTGTTAAAAATTCGGTAGAAGTTTTGGAAAGACTTCGATCTGTTAATGAAGCATACACCTCCGTCGATAGCTTTTATTTTTCTAACCTCTATACTACATTACCGCATACACTCATCAAAGAAAATTTTTCGTATTTGATCAAATGGTCCTTCAAAAAATCAGGATGTACGTACATTTGTTGCAATACATTTAAATCGTTTTTCAGTTCGACAAACATGACAAATATACCAATTGGACTTCTCAGGATATGATAAAAGCATTAAATTTTCTTCTTTGTTCGTTTCGGTGATACAGTCTATCAGCAAAAATAGGTATTCCTATGGGTACCAACTGTGCACCTCTCATAGCAGATTTATTTATTTATTGCTACGAGTCACAATTCATGGCATAAATTCAAAAAGACCCCTCTAAACAGCATTTAGTGGATTAATTTAACCATACATATAGATATTTGGACGATATTTTGGCTTTAAATAATCCTGAATTTTCTAAATTTACAGGTGAAATTTATCCTGCAGAACTTACTTTAAATAAATCCAATAGCAGCAGTGATTATACTCCTTTTCTTGATCTTGATATATCAATAAATTAAGGAAAGCTAAACACTAAGGTTTATGATAAAAGGGGTGATTTCTCATTCCCTATAGTCAGTTTTCCCCATCTCGACGGCGATGTTCCGTTAGCCCCTTCTTACGGGGTCTACATTTCACAACCTGTTCGATTTGCACGAGTATGTAGTAATGTTTCTGACTTCAACGACCGAAATCTTTGTCTCACTGAAAAACTTCTGCATCAAGGGTTTAGATATCATAAATTGATAAAAACATTCTCTAAATTTTATTATAGATACATTGACTTATTAAGAAAATTTGGTTCTACATACATCAGGGCATTTCACATCCAAACTTCTATGGAAATATCATTTACAAAGCGCATAAATTCAAAAATTGTCCTTCCAAACTTATTAATCCGTTGAACAAACTTAATCATAAAGAAAATAAATACAGCATTGTTGTTAATTCTTTACTTCTGGTTTTTGTTGGCAAAAATATACACCATAACTAAATTTAAACAATTTTTCATATTGGCAGTATTTGGCATTGCACAATATCATGTTCTTCTTTCATAATTGATGATGTTGTTATACCAAATCTATTTAGAAGTATTTCAATTGAAATTTCATATGTAAGAAGGCTTGATATCATAGTCAACGGAAATTATGTTCTTAGCTAGCTGTCAGTAACTGCGAGCATTTGTCCGGACAGTACCTGTGTGTATTGTCTTCATGTTTTATGTACTTCATTGTAAGGGTACTCGTCTTGATAGGTTGGACTTTTTTCTGGTTTGATTTTTACTGTGAGTTTTTTTGTGTATTTGTTTTTGGCCATTCGCCACACGTGGGGGAAGGGTTTGGATCCAGGGGAGCGAGTTTGGCCCCACCGCGGTTTTTGCGCCTGTCCCGGGTCGGAGATATGTTGGTCATTCGCTTGTCCTTGTCTTCTTGTAAAATTTGGTTTCTTGGTGTTTGGATTGTTGGATGTGGTTTGTTTCCATTGATTTATTCACTTTGTTACCTTTTCGGGACCATTGGGGGCTTGCTATATGGTGTGGGGTTCCTCACTGTGTTGAAGACCATATGGTGACCCCTGGATGTTTTGTTTTTTGTCGTTTTGACCTGGATATGGGATGTTGTCTCCTTGAAATTTACCCCATTTCCTTTCTTTTTCATAATGCCAAATTCAAATTGTTACAACATTGAATCTGTAGTTCTGAATTACCCGATTCGTATAAAGCAAGTTGAACTCAGAAGAGAAATTTATATTCCATATTAGCATGCTAAGAAAAACTCCTAGTTCTTTTAGTCAAACTACTGATACAACTCCTCAGTCAAACACCAAAACTAAAATTCTATACATATTCTAAATTTCTGTGATAAGCAATGAAGGGATATGGAGTAAATGGACATGAGCCAATGTCTCTACAAGTACGTGGTAAAACAAAGCAATGGAACAACGCTTTTATTTTCGTTCTTCATTTTGAAGCTACCACGATGCCTTCAACAATGAACTTGGCTCATACCTCAGAGTAAGTTTAAGACGGCCACTACCAACGGTTTCCTCATTATTGCTTTGGTATTCCTTTGCGATGTATTTGAGCGGAATTCATTGCTACAGTCATGTCGAGCAACGCGACACCCTTCACTTTCTACCAACTAAGATTTCTTGGGTAGTTTAATGTGTGAATTGGTCTTTATAAGCAGTCCATTAACAGAAATAATTAGCTTAAACCAAGAAATGAAATATACACTTTCTTCAGCGTATTTAGAGAAAATTGAAAATCATACTTCGTGGGATAACTTCTACTAAATATCCTGAAAATGTCATAAATGTATAATTTATGCACTTCAAACAAAATTCCCGGCACCTGAATATTAAGCATCCTTAATGCCTTTACTTTATAGAATAGTCGGGGATTATAATACGGGAAGCTATGGGGCTATCAACATGATCAATTATAAACCTTGTGGAGAAACGCTAAGCTTCATGCAGTATGAAGACTGCTTCTATATTTTTCGACAAAAGTTGAAAATCACTATAGGCAGGGGTTATGATGTGTTCATTTTATTCCGTTTTCTTCACATTACTGTAAAAACGGAAATTTAAATCATAAAAATGAATTTCATTTCACGCAGTCGTGTAGTTGCGGTTGTCGGCCGAGATGTAAACATATATATTGCATATTTTGTCCCTTGGAACAAATATTAGGATGGAACATATTCTGTTACAGGGATACTAAATCACCCTACTGCATTCAAATATTCTCGACAGTGTTTTATTTTAATTTTCATTCCTTAACGCAAAAATTGTGAAAATAACAATCTTCCAAATTACAGTATTATTTGTGTTGGGGTATCCATTATTTCGTTGACTTCAGTAGCATGTCGTTACGTACATAATCACTTAATATGTTAAGCGGTTAATAGTAATTATATTTACAGTTTATTTTGAAAAGTTATCTCCCAGACAACTGTTTAAAAGCTTGCTTCCTTCCATGTACAAATGAAGAATTAATAATTAAAAGGTGTAAGGATAAACGGACTGCCTTTTAGTTTATAATCAAACGTGATGTTTTTGTGACTATCACTTCACGTACTACATATTTAGTACTGTGAAATTTCATAGATATGTTCAGTTTTGACACAAAATGTAGTTTTGCGGTATGTAAGTTTAAGTTAACCTATCACTTTAAGAAAAGTTCCTTAAAGACATTTAAAGGATCATATAGCCCTCGTTAAGGTACTTAAATGAAGAATTTTTCCAAATGAAAAAAAAAAAATATGCGACAAGCTGTAAATAGGAAAAAGAAGGGAAACGGGGAATGTGTCAAAGAGACAACGACCAAAAGTGGAGTAATAACAACTCAAAGCCACCATAAGATCTCCAATGAACGGTGAGGAAACCCCACACCCAACGGAAGGTCTGAGTTGGCACCTAAATAAAAAGTAATCAAGTTCAGCGAAATAAACATCATCATAAACTCCCATAGACATAAAGTGAACCATCTAGAAAACAGACAAGACACACAAAAGCTTAATAAATTTCCTGACTTTGGACAGGCGCAAACCTGCTGTGGCGGGGTTAAACTAGTTTTATTAGGCCCAAACCTTCCCCCTATAGCCAATGTGATAAATATAAAAAAAAACAATCGTAACAACAGTAAAATTAATTTTCATTAAATTCTTTTTGCATACACTAAATTTAAGGACAGACAATTCAACAAATATTATAGGAATTAAAGTAGTTTGGAGAAGTTTAGCGATGAGTAATCGCATTGACTCTCTCAAAACTGAATTACGTCCGATAGTAAAGTTTTTGAGTAAAAGGCCGCGTTAACACATGGAAAAACTCTCCAAAAATATTACTTTTAATTCATATTATTCCAATTCTTTGCACTTAAAATAATG
The DNA here is from genome assembly GCA_002080025.1 of Modiolus philippinarum. Lineage (NCBI taxonomy): Eukaryota > Metazoa > Mollusca > Bivalvia > Mytilida > Modiolidae > Modiolus > Modiolus philippinarum. The sequence continues at coordinate 117,062 of MJUU01059101.1, read as the reverse complement.
TTGTCACTGAATTTGACGTCATCATATGCTGTACTCTATTAGCTCGGAGTGTATTAATCGGCAAGTATTAAGCGTTTATCGAGAAATAACTTCTTTGATTAACATGATGTAAACGAATGGAATTTGGCGTGGCAATAATAATTTGAATTATTAATAGGTAACGAAGAATGATTTAAAAATAAGATGAATATACCATTTTAGGAAATAAAATCATTTAGTCAAGCTGATGCATACATCCGACAACCCTTTTTCCATTATAATGGTTTTAAAAGAAATATATTACTTTAATTTAAAAATATTAACAGTACTTTCATATGAATTATTTACGCTGCAACAATATACTGCATGACATGTGCATTATAAATTTTCTTTCTTGTACACAACGATTGTCACAATTATATTTCGTTACGGACTTTATAACACTTTAAAACACAAAGTTTGCCACAATTATCTTTCGTACCGGACTACCCAACAAAAACATTGATTGATAAGTTAAAGTTAAACGTCCATTGAGCAATATTTCAGCTACATCAGAAGGAAAACAAAGAGGGCTAAAATTTCTGCCCCCCACCCATCTATCCCATTTCCCGGGACAGTATTCATTGCCCCTGTTGCCCATCCTATCGCTATTTTTTTTAGATAGATTTTTTGATGATTTAATATGTTTTCGTTCTGATGTAGCTAAAATATTGCTTACTGGAAGTTAAACTTTAACTTATCAATCAGTCATGTTTTGTTGGGTAGTCCGGTACGAAAGATAATTGTGGCGATCTTTGTGTATAAAGTGTTATCTTGTGGCCAGTTAAAAAAATTTTGCCAGTCTATGTATGTTACGATTATTGATCAGATCATCAGACCCAGAAGAAGCTAGTAGGTCTAAAAAATATTCGTCATTCGATCAATTTAGGTCTTTTTATTCCTAAATTTTCTATAAAAACTTTATTTTGGTGTTGTTGTTTATCACTTTAGAAGTAAATATTGCATGAGTGTCACCACAAATATATGAAATATGATGCACCATCTTCACTTTCATTTATATTACTACCGCTGCTTTGAGCATACAATGTCAAATCTTACATGTTTTGCCTTTTCAGGTGTTATATTTGATTGTTGATTCATCATAAATTATGTAATTTCAGCACTGAAAAATTATTTATTTTATGCAAAACAGATGTTTCATTTCTGTACATGCAAACGTCTATTTGCAAGTATTGACGCAAAATGTCGTTAATATTATAAGAATGTTGAACTGGAAAAAGCCCTTGATAAGCTGATTTTTTTCTCGAACTTATAAAAAACTTTTGTTGGAAAATGAAAGAGTCAAAATACAAATTGATTAAAATACCTTTTGTGGAATAGGTTTTCAAGATAAAGGTATGATATTAATACATTACTAAATCATTTTGGTTATATGAATAGTTAGAGGTAGGAATAATTAAGCCTGTGTTCTTGAGAATAGTGAGTGGAAAAGGAAGAAAGTCTGATTTAAGGTAGCAGACATAGGTTAAGGAAGAAAACTCTTTAATCAGAAAGGCGTCTGAAACAGTCAGTTTCATCGATGCTTTTTTTAGCATTTTAATCAAAAAGAAAAAAAAATCATTAATGTTACGTATACGCTTAGAATATATTTTTGAAAATGAACCAAACAAACATATACATGTGATTTAAATCGCATAAAACGGAAATTTTAATATAATTTACATATTGACAACATTCACCAGGTTCAAAAAAAAAAAAAAAAAAAAAAAAAAAAAAAACTCCCGATGAAATTTTCCGTAGCAAAGTAAAAAATGCTACTATGAGACTACTCAAGAGAGCACCTAGCAGTGGTTTTCATCTCAAATAAATTAATTTTGTCATTGTTTGCTTTTTAAATATAAGGTAATCTGAATGGTTAGTGATGGTTGCTGTTTCCAAATTCAGTTTTACGGAATTTTGAATCCCTTTTTGATTTTTGATGTTTGTCATCCAGGCATATATCTTTAAGACATTTGATTATATATGAAGCTTACCGATATTTAAGCATTTCTTTATTTACAAGATTAGCATTGTCCTTGTCTAATTTTATCACGAAATTACGAAGAAGATCCGACAATTCCGTATTCCTGATGATGAAAACAATCAGCTCCCTGGCATCTAATGAACCCGTTAACATCATAAAAAACATTCATAAAAACAATGATTCATTGCGGGGTCTACAAGATATTCTACTAAACCTCTTTCTAAGTTCCTTTCTACTTTATTGGCAGCAGTTAGGGAAGGCCTGAAAGTAAACTGTGATAAAGCCTAATCTACGAGCAGCGTCAACCAGATGCTGATTTAAAAAAAAATCTAAAGATCTCCTTGAACAGCTATCTTAAACCAGCCAATTCAGCTTCCGCTACATAGACAATGCACTTTCTTAGCGGTAATATACTTACTTCTCCAGCCCTCGGAGTGTACATTTCACGGTTGATTCGTTACTGTCGAGCATAGTTTTTACGGTGATTTTTGAATAGAGCAAAAACACTGTGCAAAAAGCTGCCATTTCAGGAATTTATTCAACCTTTGTTAATTCCATCCTTCCAGAAATTATATGGTCATCATTGGAAGATATGACGTGTCAGTGTCCAGGATGAAAACGGACATTGTCATCTTGATTTCATGTCTTAACACATTTGACATAACCGGAATGTCTTAACGATGGATTGACTCACTGATACTGTGACGAGTGCTGCTAGAGGCGCAGGAAATGCTTACCCTTCCGGAGCACCTAATGTTTTCCCTTTTTCTTTACAGTTTACACTATAAACACTTTAGTTCTGAATGTCTTGTTTTTATTTCTATGCCTTGTGGCTGTCTCATGTTTTTATTTTTCTGTGTTCTTTTTTTCACCATGTCTCTGGACTAAGATTTTTTTTTCATGAACAAATTCAAAGTTTCTTCGGTATTCTACTGCTGTTGTTTTGTTTCTTTTTTTCAAAATATTGAAGAGATTATGGACCATATAGAACAGAGGCTTTTGTTTTACTGCAACGCGATTTTGCTATAAAACAGTCATTTGAACTTTAAGAGGAAGTCGTGGCATCCATTTCCTTTGTTGAAATACCCTTTTCGATGCAAGATCTAATACAGAGAGGCATTTTTTTCATTAAAAAGATCTGTTGAAGATGTAGTTTAGCTATTAAAATAAATCAAGGGATTGTCTACGTCCAGCAACAAACTTAGAAATTTTATATTTTCCCCAGGATAGCCGTATAATGGTTATGAAGGTCTTGAAAAAAAAATATATATACGTCTAAAATCACGGACCAACTGAGTTAGAATTTAAAGATATAATATTATCGAGATCATCTTTTCACTGAGGAATTTGACCATTACAACTTTAGTGGCACGCAGAACTGCATTTCAATTTGAATGTTGCAGGTAAGGCCCAATTTCGATAATCTACATCTCGTAAGTGCCACTTGAATCTAAAGATTGGAAAACCGCTGCCTCAGTGGAAAGATGATCTCGATAATAATATATCCTTAAACTCTTACTTTGTTGGTCCTTGACTTTATACGTATATGTATCGCTGAATTACAGTTATATGTTATTTTTAAGTTTAAAACACGTCCCTACCACTGAACCATCTAAAATGTTATTTTCTTCTTCAAATTGAAGAGTTAAACGATGAAGGTGTACACTAAGACCGAAATGTATTAAATAAAACCAACACGAATCACTAAATTTCAGATATCAATGAGACATCAAACAAAAACACTACTTTGCGTTTAAAGCATACTAGCACTCAATCTTTTATACCCAATACAATTTATTTTATAGAAATTACTGCCTCCTTGTGTATATATTGTTTTAAGGTAGTAGACCTGGAGAAGAACGAGATAACTCCTTTGTTATAAAAAAATACTTGTTAATAGTATAAAGGTATTTATTATTTTTTTTATCATAAATAGAAATGAAATGCCCATCTTATTATGAAACTACATCCTTTTAATAAAAGGCTTCATAAATGCCTACCATTAAAATATCCAGGTTTTGAATTGTAATTTAGAATAAATGAAAGTCAAATTTTTGGCAAGGGAGACAATTCTTTCAACTTGACGTTCAGCATTTAGGAATATTATGACTTTGTATGCAGTTTTCCTTACATTGTAAAAAAATGACACAGTGAATTTCTATAACATTTTGATACAAGTCATATGTGTAGAGGAACTTTAATTTCTCAGTGAATTATAGGATATTCGTCCAGAAAAAAATTGAACGAAGCTGTATTTGCAATGTTTTGATAATGTTATTGCAAGCTTATGATCATTATTTTCTCATTTTGAGATATTGCAGAAAATAAATTCACAGTAACTTCGGTATTTAGTTATCAGTTACCACTGGGTCGATGCCTCTGCTGGACTGTTAGTCCCCGAGGGTATTCACCAACCCAGTAGTCAGTACTTCGGTGCTGACCCGAAAGCCGATTCTGTTTGGAACCCTGCAATATGTAAATTTTAGTACATTTTGTTGAAAACTAAGGAGTATCTACCTCATGCAAAGCTCTGCCCTTATCTGATTTTGGCTATACATTTAGATCATATTTGGTTACTTGTTCTCTATCAGTTTTTTTCAGCATCTTTGATTTTATAGTCTTCCATGCGTTTAGATTTTATCTGCACTGAAGAGACATAAGTTGTCGAAATGCGCATATGCAGAATCTAAACTTTGAACTGGGGTAAATCTACTTTTTCAGTGTAGTGCCAACATTAGGTGTAAAAAGATTACAATTAAATTAAACATTAATGATCATGTAGTTATTTTTATAGTGAACACTTTTCAAAAACAAATAGTTTGTAATTTGTATGCCCCAAGATATCAATAGGAACATTTACCAATCAAACAATCATTGATCTATTAAAGAGATCACCCTGCATTTGGTCTATTGTACCTATTGATGTTTTGGAATGATCAAATCCTGAATGACAAGTAACTCCGCCCAGTCAACTTAACTTTTCTTACAATAGAAAAAAAATATTTAAAACACAATTGTTTTTACATGTGTTTGTATAGAATTCGTCATGTTCATTTATTGAATATACTTTGATGTTATATTGTTAACCGTTAAAAAATCTTTGTTTTTGTCTGTTTTTTTTTATCTGGCAGCATGTTAATAATTTTAAAGATAAAGCGATTTCTGATGTAATTATTTGGAAAAGACAAGACTAAAATGTACATTTTTTTCAAGATAAATCCACATGGTAAATTATTCTAGAACACCACTTAGCTAACTCATTTTTTTACAGACATCATGTGCAGACTTTGGATACAGTTGTACATAACATGGATTATCAGCCAGTCAGTTTGTAGGGCACAGCCGCCTTCCTGTCCAGTACCATGTAACCGTTTTTGTTCTAAAGATTCATGCAATTTTACCTCTATACCAGTTTCTCTTATTCCAACAGGTGTAAGGATTCTGTAAGTGTGTGTTGTTACAAAAATAATTAAATTTCTTATTAGGTTGGCGTTTTTTCTTTATTTTCTACAATTTTACACCTATATTTTTCGAAAGGATATGGGGTAATTGAACATGAGACCATAGCACATTTGTTCACTTCAACTGCTATAATTTTGATGAGCTGTATGGCGATTTCGGAAATTAATTCCTCATCAGCAGCACTAGTACCCAAAGATAGGAAATCCATTATTTCAAAAAAAAAAAAAAAAAAACGAAATCTGGAATATCAGTAAAATCAAAGTAAGGTTAGGACAAAACTACGATGGAGGAAGTTAAACCTTATGTTTTAGAATTTACATAAATTTAGATAAAAGTTGTAAACAAGGTTTACACATGAAATAAAATCTCTTGTACAAGCAAGTACGCCATATCCAAGACAAATAGAGAGCATACATCTTAAATACGGGGAATTGTTTTACCACTTCCACACTGCATTAAAAGACAAACTCCTATATCAAATATTTTACGAAAGGATATGGAGTAAATGAACATGAGACCATAACACATATGTTCACTCCAACTGCAAAAATTTTAATGTTTTACTTTACCATATTAAGCTCTAAATATTGATTCATATACTTTTTTATGTTAGTACTTAAGAAACCATATTAAGTCGTCCATATAATTTTAGCTCATTTGACAAAAAGAGTCAGTGTTAGATCTTGCTACTACTTGACGTGTTTCGTCTGGCGTTAAATTGTCACATTTGTATCGTCTCCTCTGAAACTACTACAAGAATTATAATTTCGAGGAACGATGTATTTAAGTTCCATCTTCAAAAATAAATCATTTCCTTCAGATGCGACTAAAACATGGCCATCAGCACGGAATTAATTTTGGCACGACGGGAAAAACATCATTTTCATCACCTGCTCTGAAACGATTGAAGCAAAATCAGCTTAACTGTACCTGGAATGATTGCTCATTTCGTTCCGATTCCACCAAAAAAGCCCTTGTTGAACATAGTTTAATATCGACCCTATCCCCTCTGAAACTCCTAAAGCAAATTCAAACTTAAAAGGAATTTTGCATAGAAGGACCTTTACGGAAATTGCTCATTTAGTTTGGATCATGAAAAACATGCCCCAAAGCCGAACATAGTTTAAAACTGTATTCTATGAAAAAATATCATTTTTTATTATCTGTTCTAAAGCTGTTCACAATATATGAACTAAACTACACTGGGATGATGTAGGAAAGTTCCTGTACAAACAATTTCTAGTTTTGTTCGATTTGAAAAAAAACACGATTCGAGAAAAATCACTGCCGACAGCGGGAAACAGTTTAATTTTGGCTCATATTTTTATTATCTATACTGAAACTCTTGAAGCAAACTGAACTTAACTTTACAGAAATGTTGTAAAGAATAGTCTTTACAATGAATGTACATCCTATTTGAATCAACTGAAAAAAAAGACATAGCTGCCAGCGCAGAACGTATTTTAACACTAAACTGTGTTGGAAAACACCATTTTCATCATATGTTTTAAGCAATACATGATCAGTTTCTGCGTCTCTAGTTTGAGGACAATTTTGAGAAAGGAGTGGAAACAAAAATAAGAAATGTACACTTGCAAATACTTTCAAATAATTCGTTTACATCTCTAGCACTGATGAATTTTAATACGAATACCAAAAATTGTGATTACAATTCAACTAACCAACTGAATAGAAACCTAGGGTTGACACATAATGAAACCCTGATCGCGCAATGTGTATATTTAGTGTGATTTACCACAGTTTTTTACAGTGTGCTATTTATGCATCATAGTTTCTTAAAGTATTAATAAATATCTAATATGTGCATATATACTAGGCCAAAAAAGAAACGTATCTATACAATCTTTTATATCAAGCAATTGATACCAATTTCTTACAACAATGTTAAGCTTTCATCATTTTCACAACAGCAGTGACAAGTTTTTAAAATGTAATGCCGTTTTCAACATTTCCGCTTTACTTTACACAGATAGTGACAACTTCAATTTTTGCATGTGACCTCCTCTTCCGATCATAAATGTCTGGCGCCTTTGTCCCATAGAGTCTTCATGAAATCTTGTGGGATATTGTTCCACTCTGTAATCAGTGCTGCTCGAAGTTTGGGAAGCGTTACCGGTGGATTTCGACCATTTCTGACACGACGTCCAAGTTTATCCCACAGGAGATCGATTGGAGACTTTATTTTTTTTTTTTATTTTATTTTTTTTTTTAGAGCAAAGATTTTTATTTTCATATAACTGGATGTGTACTGTGTTTCGAAATTTAAAAAAATCATGAGATTTTGTATGAAAAATAAATAATTTGATAAGCAGTTAAAAAAAACCCCAAAAACTCGGTCTTACAAATGATCAAAACAATTCAGTAATTTAAAACTTTTACTTCATCATATCCTTTCCAAGGAGTTTTATAATTTGGAAGTTAAAAATTTCATGAATTTTAGCATTTAAGAGGAATGAAAAGTATGATTTCAAGTTTACGGCCTAAACTTACCCCATAAAAATGACAAAAACAATGAAGCGCTTGAAANAAAAAAATCATGAGATTTTGTATGAAAAATAAATAATTTGATAAGCAGTTGAAAAAAAAACAAAAACTCGGTCTTACAAATGATCAAAACAATTCAGTAATTTAAAACTTTTACTTCATCATATCCTTTCCAGGGGTTTTATAATTTGGAAGTTAAAAATTGAATTTTAGCATTTAAGAGGAATGAAAAGTATAATTTCAAGTTTACGGCCTAAACTTACTCCATAAAAATGACAAAAACAATGAAGTGCTTGAAAACCCCACTTCATGACATCCCCTCGAAAGAGCTTGATATGTTGGGAAACAAAAACATTATGAAATTTAGCACAGAACAGACAGAATAGTTAGATTCTTTTAATCAGGGATTCAAACTCAGTCTCTAAAAATGACAAAAACAATTCAGTGTTGTGAAAACCTTACACCATAGCATCCCTTGGGAAGAGTTCCACAATTCCCGAACAAAAACCTTGACGAATTTTATCATTAAAAAGATATGAAAAGTAAAACCTTTAGCTGACGGTTCACACTAACTCTTCACAAAAAGCTAAGTGTTTCGAAAACTTCACTTCATTTTATCCTTGCGAAGAAGTTTGACATGCTGCGAAACACAAAAATCACCAAATCTAGCATAGAAAAGGTATGAAAAGTAAGACTTTGAAACACAGTTCAAGCCAAGTCTACAAAAATGACCAAAAAAATTCAGTGTTTCGAAAACTTAACACCACAATATCCCTTCGAAGGAGCTCTACAATTCGCGAAGCAAACACTTGATGAATTTCAGCATCAAAAAGACATGAAAAGTAAAATCTCCTGTCTACGGTTTACACTAACTCCCCAAAAATGTCAAAAAAGCTAAGTGTTTTGAAAACTCCACCCCATCACATCCTTGCGAAGAAGTCTGACACGTTGCGAAATACAAAAATCATCAAATTCACGAAAAGCAAGATCGTGAAACATTGGAGACTTATCAGGAGACATTGCTGGCCAGGGTAGCAAACAAACATGATTATTTTTCAAGTAGTCCATAGATAGACGTTCCACGTGACATCGGGCATTTTCCTGTAGGGATACGTGAATGAAACGATGTCTACGCTGGAAAGGGGGGTATCACAGAAAGAAGAATTTTGTCCCTATATCGTATGGCATCTAGGTTACTATAAAAGAATTTGATCTTTTTGTGGTCACTGTGGGCTATTCCTTCCCATATCATAATTACACCATCACCAAAACGATCGGTTTCCTGTACATAGTTATCAGAATAACGCTCATTGCGTCAGGGGTACATTCTGACCTTACCGTCACTAAACTTCAGATAAAACTTTGATTTATCACTGAATATCACTTGCTGCCACGTCAGTGTATTCCATCTAACACGTGCACGAGCTCATTCTAATCGTGCATCCGTATGACGACGTTTGAGGGTCGGTCACTTCGTAGCCGACTTGCCGTGCTCTTAGTCCAACCTTGCGTAAGCGGTTACGCAACGTTTGAGAAGAAATTCTGTTATGGCTGAGACCGATGATTTGGCGTGATGTAACAGCTGCATTCACAAACCAGTAACGTAGGTGTATTATCCGGATATGCATGCCCTGATGCAAGTCGTTTTTCGTGACCTACCATTACGATCACTTGTCGTGCCAGTATTTCTGAAACGAATCCTTAGTCTATAAATTGTCATTTTTGACACATTAAAATGTTTCGCAACTTCATCCAAAGTCATTCCTGCATTTCACATTCCGATGACTTGTTCTCGCTCATCTTGACGTTGTTGGGGCATTGACTTATGCGAAACTTTTCCAGATTTTCAAAGTTGTCTTTTGTTTACAGTTGTGTACGACACAAATAATGACCCTTTAAAGAGTCGAGTTAACCTGTATTCAGGTAGAAATTTCAAAATAGCTTTTTTGTTAAAATTAGAATTATGACGTAACGTAATTTTCGATTTTCGTAAAAAATGTTTATTTGAAAGACAAGTCATTGTAATTGTTTTTATAATCATTAAAATGTAAAACCATAAGAAATGTCAATTTCTTTTACCAAAAACTAGTGTAACGTTTCTTTTTTTGCCTAGTATACATAACATCGTAAATTTTGCTAACAACAAAAAATTGGAACAAGCCAGCAGAAGAGATTTCAAATGAAGTTTATCATAAAAGAGAAGGGTTTCACATATATCGCTTGCTATAATCTCTTGTTATTATGCCAGCTAGGGACACTGGTGCTTTTGTCGGGCAACGGATGACAGTGATTGTAAAAACACTGCCAGTTTCCTTTATGTTTGTTGACAATCCCGCATCCATGTTCCAGAATAAACATGGATGTACACTCCCTGATTCGTTTAACTTGTCTTTTTTCTCGTTCTTTTTTCGTTTTCTGTTCGTCCGTGTATCGTTTTTGGTTCGTTCGTGTATCGTTTTCCGTTCGTTTCCGTTGATCGTTCGTCTGCACGATAAATGCGTTCGTTCGTTTGTGCAAGGAATCGAACGATTGCAAACCAAATAATCAAATCTGATTGGTTACTGTAGGATAATAATTCGTTCGTCTGGACGAACGCTTCTATCGGGCGTTGGTTTGCACGAACGCTAGTATCGTGTGTTATTTTGCACGAACGCTATTATCAGGCGTTCGTCTGCACAATCCCTGTTATCGTGCACCGACGATTATGCATATATTTTCCATTCGTCCAGTTCGTATTATTTATTTACTTTGATCGCAGTTTTGTACCTTTACATTGAAGATTCGCCCACTGAATGTGTCACCTGAGTTCAACTGCAAGACACATAATTGTTTTATATATTTATAGGAACTTTTAAAAAAAGTAAACATTCAACGTCTTTTAAAGACTGTTCAAGATACCAAAACGTCAAGGAACACCATTTGCATGTTCGTTTAAACAGAGAAATATAATTATATGTCTCTGGTTTAAGCGACAGGACTTATAACTGCAGTAGTTACACGAAAGTCACATATAAAAATCAAAATTACCAATTTTCAAAAGAAATGTATTAATATGTGGTATTACAGAAAAACTTGGGTGGTCTAAAACAAGGACGTATATTTAGATTTTTGTACATTTTTGGCCATATTTTTCTTGAGCTATTTGAATAAAATGAAAATGATTTTTAAAGAAGAAAAAAATATTTATCTTCGGGTGTAAAAATAATTAGAAAATATAAAAAGACGAATTCAGAATCTTGACAGGACGATATTTTCGATTACAAAAATGTCGAGAAATTTACGCGTGTTGATTTAAAATATTTCGCTTCATAACCATTCTGTCAAAATAATAATTATATATTTGGAAAGCCTATATCATTAACTTTCTTTTCATATTAAAATTATTATGAAATGTTTAAAGATGGATTCAAAATCTTGACAGAACAGACTTCCACACGGACAGAAATTCAGAAATTTTGAAAACGTCGACAGTGGTTATGTGTTGAATATCAGATATTATTTTCATTATATGTTTCTGCCAAAAAGTATGTGCATATTTGAAAAGCTTATATTTACCCCTATTAAGCGGAGTTCTCGGCGAACAGTTAAGCTATAAAGTTTCTATATACGGATTGAGTATATGTCTTTGCCATTTTCAAGTGTACTGTTAAAGTTTGATCATTAAACGTTTATTATTGCAACCGTTTTTTATCAACTGAATTAATATCCAACAAAAGCACTATCTCTCGATTATAAGAAAAAAAATCAAAAGAAAGATAAGAAAAAAAATCACGGATGAAGAATCAATACATTTTCACATTTTAGAATAATAACTTTATGATGAATGAAATGATATTGAGTAAATGCACATGAGACAAAGTCTCTACAATTACATGGTAACAATAAACAAATTAACAACGCTTTTATTGTTACATTGTTTAAAATAATTACTTTATTTTTGTGTATGGATTTCGATAATTGACATGTAAATACACTGATGAGACATAAGTTGTCGAAATTGTCATATGCAGAATACATTTTTGAATAATTTTGTACTTTGTTTCCAGATATACACATCCTTTTTCGGAACTACCGTTTCTCCCATGTAGGTACAAACATGGTATAACTATAGATAATCAATCATTTTATGCACTTTCCTTGGTGTTTTTCCATGGATAAAATACCTGTCACCTTATAACAACATATTTATAAACAAATTTTATAGATAGGGATATTTAATTTGACTTTTGAAGAACTTGGACACAGTTCATACGATTTAAAGAAAGTTTATTGCAGTCATGAAATAAACATGGAAAACTCCTTTGACACGTAACAGAAATTAACAGTAACAAGTAACAAGATTGGTAAATTTCAGGGGTTTCAGGTAATTAAAAGAATTTATGATATATAAAGATATATCACCTGTTTATGTTATGTATACACGTTTTGTCAGTATGTTTAAGTCGTTTTTCGACTGAACTTCATCTCCGCGAATTTAGAAAAAATAGCATACATCATCTCTGCAATACATGTTGACTTCAGTTCTGCGAGTCGAAATTTATAAATCATACTTCATCTCTGCGCATTATTAAACCCGTTTAAGGTAAATACAGACCACGAGTATGAAAACACAATGTCACGAGCGACACCCTGTGATAGAAGTTCCAACATAGTATTGTTCCGAATAATAAAATATTACAGAAAAATTCCCCCGTATAATTTGAAATACTTTGCAAGTATTATAATATTTCTCTAGTAGAAACTGTTTTAGGTGGAACAAATATGCAGGCGCAGTTGAAATCTCCCGGAAACCTCAATTATAGAATTATGAAAACACTTAATGTGTATATATGGTATTGGTCTATGTGTAGACAAAGAGTTTTATTGGTCCAAGGTAAAGACGATACCTGCATGTGCCAAATATGAACTCGCTATCTGATTGATACACAGGCAAATACAAAGTGCAAGGAATAAATCGCGCTGTTGAACACATAAAAACTTCTTTCTTTCATCCGGATGGTGGTTAAACGCCGTGTATATGCACGTTGTATATATACATGTACAATATATGTTCAAATTTATCAATTAAATGAACATGCACAAAAAGCAATTTTAAAAAATCACATTAACTATTGTTCTTTCGGAAAATGTAGGATTTTTTGTGCCAACTGCCAAAGCTGTAGGTACTAAATTTATTTTCTAACGTATTTGGCACGCGATAGTAACAAAAATGCGGTATACCTAGTATTTCGAACGAAAACTAGGGGTTTTCGTGCGAAATACTAGGTATACCGCACGTTAACTAGGGGTTTCCGATCGGTATACATAGTATTTCGCCGAAAACCCTAGTTTTCCTTCGAAATACTAGGTATACCGCATTTTTGTTACTATCGCGTGCCATACCGATCGGTATCGGAAATTCGAGTTTAAACCGAAAATGCTATTCATAGTTTTAGCCAATGAGAAGCGAGAAACGGAAATCGCTATTTGATATTTAACGTTCGTCCAATCAGAAACGGAAAACGGTATTCAGGGTTTAATTAAACCAATCAAAATCGTTTATTCTGTTTATCGCTTATAATTCTCTATTTTTTATTCAAATTTTCGTATCTTTTATTTGTTTTATATATTTTTATATTATAGATTAATTATCAAATAGAGTTGTGCCTTTGACACTTTTAGGTGCGAATGGATATCAGATTCGCGGGTCATGGNAGAGTTCACACTGTTAGTGCTTTAGTTTTTTGTGTTGTATATGTAACGTTCGTGTGTTTTGTGGGCATGTGGTGTCTTTGGTCTTCCGTCTTTTGGTGTTCTTGCTTTTGCCTTGTCTCTGGACTTTGATTTGTGTAATCTTGTGCTTTGTTCCTTCGGTATTCTACTGCCGTTGTTTTGCTATAATCTCTTGTTATTATGCCAGCTAGGGACACTGGTGCTTTTGTCGGGCAACGGATAACAGTGATTGTAAGAACACTGCCATTTTCCTTTATGTTTGTTGACAATCCTGCATCCATGTTCCAGAATAAACATGGATGTTCACTCCCTGATTCGTTTAACTTGTCTTTTTTCTCGTTCGTTTTTCGTTTTCCGTTCGTTCGTGTATCGTTTTTGGTTCGTTCGTGTATTGTTTTCCGTTCGTTTCCGTTGATCGTTCATCTGCATGATAAATGCGTTCGTTCGTTTGTGCAAGGAAACGAACGATTGCAAACCAAATAATCAAATCTGATTGGTTACTGTAGGATAATAATTCGTTCGTCCGGACGAACGCTTCTATCGTGCGTTGGTTTGCACGAACGCTAGTATCGTGTGTTATTTTGCACGAACGCTATTATCAGGCGTTCGTCTGCACAATCCCTATTATCGTGCACCGACGATTATGCATACATTTTCCATTCGTATTATTTATTTACTTTGATCGCAGTTTTGTACCTTCACATTGAAGATTCGCCCACTGAATGTGTCACCTGAGTTCAACTGCAAGACACATAATTGTGTTATATGTTTATAGGAATTTTTAAAAAGTAAACATTCAACGTCTTTTAAAGACTGTTCAAGATACCAAAACGTCAAGGAACACCATTTGCATGTTCGTTTAAACAGAGAAATATAATTATATGTCTCTGGTTTAAGCGACAGGACTTACAACTGCAGTAGTTACACGAAAGTCACATATAAAAATCAAAATTACCAATTTTCAAAAGAAATGTATTAATATGTCGTATTACAGAAAAACTTGGGTGGTCTAAAACAAGGACGTATATTTAGATTTTTGTACATTTTTGGCCATATTTTTCTTGAGCTATTTGAATAAAATAAAAATGATTTTTAAAGAAGAAAGAAATATTTATCTCCGGGTGTAAAAATAATTAGAAAATATAAAAAGACGAATTCAGAATCTTGACAGGACGAGATTTTCGATTACAAAAATGTCGAGAAATTTACGCGTGTTGATTTCAAATATTTTGCTTCATAACCATTCTGTCAAAATAATAATTATATATTTGGAAAGCCTATATCATTACCTTTCTTTTCATATTAAAATTATTATGAAATGTTTAAAGATGGATTCAAAATCTTGACAGAACAGACTTCCACACGGGCAGAAATTCAGAAATTTTGAAAACGTCGACAGCGGTTATGTGTTTGATATCAGATATTATTTTCATTATATGTTTCTGCCAAAAAGTATTTGCATATTTGAAAAGCTTATATTTACCCCTATTAAGCGGAGTTCAGAGGCCCTCGTGCTGATATTGGTAACTCGGGATGATACGGCATGTGATACGGATTTTGCCATGTATTATTCCCTATATATCACCTGTTTATGTTATGTATACACGTTTTGTCAGTATGTTTAAGTCGTTTTTCGACTGAACTACATCTCCGCGAATTTAGAAAAAATAGCATACATCATCTCTGCAATACATGTTGACTTCAGTTCTGCGAGTCGGAATTTATAAATCATACTTCATCTCTGCGCATTATTAAACCCGTTTAAGGTAAATACAGACCACGAGTATGAAAGCACAATGTCACGAGCTACTTCCTGTGACAGAAGTTCCAACATAGTATTTGTTCCGAATAAAAAAATGTTACAGAAAAATTCCCCCGTATAATTTGAAATACTTTGCAAGTATTATAATATTTCTCTAGTAGAAACTGTTTTAGGTGGAACAAATATGCAGGCGCAGTTGAAATATATATAATATCATCTCTCGGAAACCTCAATTATAGAATTATGAAAACACTTAATGTGTATACTATATATGGTATTGGTCTAGGTGTAGACAAAGAGTTTTATTGGTCCAAGGTAAAGACGATACCTGCATGTGCCAAATATGAACTCGCTATCTGATTGATACACAAGCAAATACAAAGTGCAAGGAATAAATCGCGCTGTTGAACACATAAAAACTTCTTTCTTTCATCCGGATGGTGGTTGAACGCCGTGTATATGCATGTTGTATATATACATGTACAATATATGTTCAAATTTATCAATTAAATGAACATGCAAAAAAAGCAATTTTAAAAAATCACATTAACTATTGTTCTTTTGGAAAATGTAGGATTTTTTGTGGCAACTGCCAAAGCTGTAGGTACTAAATTTATTTTCTAACGTAGCATATCGAATTACATAATTCAAAATTCAGATGTAGCTGTACAAAGATCACGGTGAGGGATAAGTAATCAACAACAGCGGAAACGACGACCGCAAAGTCTAATTTTTTTCCGTTACTATTTTCAAATTTTTGTAATTGTTTACGCAGAAAATAAATAAATAAATAGATTAATGTAAAGAAGATTGACCTGTTTCGCGTTACTATCTGACATTCGATATTATCAGCATTAGTGAACATTTTCACGCTCCAGCAACAAAAAATTCAATGAATTATAACTACATATAAGTGCATTTTTTATGAAAAATATATTTGTAAATCTACTCTTTTTCTGTCATCTTGTATTTGTATAGTATTATTGTACTACGTTGTAATAACGTGTATCCAATCCAATTGTTCTTTTTGACAATAAAATAAGTAAATTAACAAATTCAAAATGTATCAAACGTTCCGTTCCATAAGCCTAAGATATTTTAGTCAAAAGCCTGTGAAATCAATTTATACATGCGTTGCTGTCAAATGTGAAATAATACTCTATAAACCGTTTGCACATTAAATAAAAACATTCCTTTGTGCATACGATTACAGCGTTCGTTTGTACATACTTTTGAGTGTTCGTTCGTTTGCACGATAAGAGCGTTCGTTTGTCTGCACGTTCGTATATCGTTCGTGCAGGTAAGATAAACGAATCAGGGAGTGTAGCGTTGCTCGACATCTTGCAATAAATTCCGCTCAAAACGGTGCTAGGGGCCGTCTTAAACTTACTATGAGGGATGGGCAAAGCTCATTGTTGAAGGCTCATGGTGGAACCAAGATAAAGAACAACAATAAAAGCGTTTGTCTCATGTGCATTTACTCCATATCCCTTCATTGCTTATTAATTACAAATAATAGTATTTTCACTAAAGCTCGGGTGTTATTATGCTATTTAATAACTCGAGTTGATAATGACCTATTTTTAGAATCTTTCCAATATGTTATACTACATTGTCACACAGGTCCATGACTTCCAGAAAGGATTTTATTAGGGATACATGTCGTACCCGCTGTTGCAATACGGAAAATTGCAACGCATTTTACTATGACATCTTTCAAATTATAATGGTTATTAACAAAGGACTGAAATATTTCGTTTGCCTTTCCATATGAGTTTTCGCTATGTTCCACTTTCACAAGTGTTGGTTCCTATATTTTAATTTCTATTTTTAGGTCTTTAAGAAACAATTTTATATCGTCTATTCCGGTTGGTACTCTGGATAATTTTACACGTTTAGAACAATTGTAAGTATCGTCGGCGGTTACGTTATTACTTTAAGATCAGTTTATAATTGTGCATGTGTGGTGTATTATATACCAGGAATTATCAAGCGAGTATGAGTATTAGTTTATATACAATAAGAATTCAAAACAGGAATTTCCATTGTAACCTTTTTTATATATATTTAGGTTTTAGCCGAAAAAATTGTTTTTTTTTATTTACTATTGCATCTTTATTAGCTCATTTTTAGCTTTTCAAGTATAAGAATAATAAAAGTGTCATCACAAATTTTGCAGTGTTATTCGAATACTTAGTATGTCTAGATTAGATATATAAAAAGAAAAATATACATTGATAAATTATAACAAAAATAGAATACTTACATGTACTCATCAAAGAAAAAACAAAACAAAGAAAAACAAACAAAC
>MJUU01059101.1:75636-90476 GCA_002080025.1 Modiolus philippinarum | reverse complement strand
GAATTTCCAATTAGTTAATTTTCCCAAAAAATGTTAACCACACAATGTAAATTGTTGGACATCACAATATTACGTGACGCAATTTACTCCGATTGAGCCAAGGTCGATCGGAGCAATTCATTCTTAAGCTGAAATTTGAAATAAGTCTGTTCAGGATACCTGGGTAGATAGTCATTATATGGCTAATACGATCTAATTATACTATTCTTTTCATACGTAATCATGCATCATTATGATATTAACCTATTAGACAAACGATAAAATTAGATACAGCCCAATTTTGCATCTGAAACAGTTCCGTTCAATGACACATGCATCTCGTTTCTTTGTGTGGTACACTCGACTACAATCATCTGCTATGTAGAGTAAAAATGTAGACTAATCGGTGAAAAGAACCGTTTGCCAACTCTCTTAGATGCACTCGAGGTTCGTTATGTCTAAGCCAATCAAAATTGTCACGCATACGTTTAAATTGTCAGGGGATTACCGACAATTGATCTATAGGCCCTAATTCCGACTTTTCGCATTCTGTTGCCTAGAGTCTGGGCACTTATTCTTTGATAATGGGTTCCGGGAGATTTTAAAGCGGTTTCTACTGGAGTCTACATCTGATTGCAGAGATGAGAAACGCGAACGTGTCACTCATCCTAGCTGTCGTAACCTGCAGACGGCCTTTCTGTGGTCGGTCGCTAGTATTCCCTTATTGCTGAAATTCACATTAAAGTACTAGTCAAGCATAAATATGAAAACTGTTGAAGAGGTTTCAAGCACAACATATAACGAGTTTTTTTTGATTGATATTTAACTGACATTTTAAATATCAAGTTGTGATTCAATATTTGTTACAGCAATCAATACATTTAATATCAACATTCAGCCTAAGAAATTAGGTTTTAATCATATATAAGACACTATACAAAACGTGACCTTGATCGAATCTTTATGAGGTTTCTTTTTTGCGAACGAGAACTCGGGTAAAGACCGTGACTTGTGTGGAAAAAGTAATTATTCGGGTGATTTTTGAAACTTTAAAAAAGTAAAAATTATGGATACAAATTGAGCAAGTTATTCGGCAACATTTTAAGGCTTTTGTTCCTGTTTAGACTTTCCAAACAACATGTGCGTTCCTTTGACAAAGTGACGCGGGGAACTTGAATCATCAATAATGTAGCTAAAGATACATAACTTGTACAAAAATGTCACCATAAACTTTGGTTATTAAATTATATTTTTACACTGTAAACTTATCACCAGAGATGCGTTAAGAGGGACTAGGAATTTTATTCATAGTTTTGTGAAAAAAAATAACGAATTTGCTACGGCCAACAGCAGTCTTTAATTTGTTAAAAGAGATTTGAACTTTCATTATATTGAATGTGCAAACTTTAAAGAGAACGTGAGAATTAGATAAAGATAACAGGAAACACCTAAATATCTGAAAAACACAGTCGCATGCCACAATCCACCAAGGAACTGCATAAGAAAACAAAAATAAAGCTAGGACAAAAGACAAACAAAAACAACGATCGGAACTCAAGACAGCCGGACTTGGTACCGGCACTAGCAAACGCTAGCGGTTAATTAAAACAATTTATGAATGTTTAAACCTTCCTTATAGTTAAATAAATATTCGAATTAAACCCAAGATAGGTAAATTACTAACTCCATGACCACAATCTTAAAAAGGAAAGAAGGTGACAAAACGTAATTTTGAAAGACGGAAGTGCTTGCTGCTTAACTGCCTGTTACCATAAGGATCCTAGTCTGCTTGTGAAAAAGCTTTCGAAATATAGAAGAAAAATCATACTCCAAACTTCTAGAAGGATTTTGTTAAGAGTCATGTATTTCAGCAGACATCGGCATAAGCAGTGGGAGTCTAGTGTGCATGTAAAACACTCAGGTTACTGGATCCCAAAGCGAATTTAACAAATGCATCTAGAAAATATTTTCGATATCACATATTACGTAAAGAATGTAAGTTACGTCACAGTTTTCTTTATTTTTAATCAGCTCTCTTTGCATCTTTAAAACATTTTCGTAATAACGAGGATAAATAATTCCGTTATTAATAGCTGTTTACAAGTGACATCATACATAGATATCAAATGTCCATATCTGGTATGTATTTAACAATTTATCAAATTTGTAAAAGTTTGGATGTGATAGTAAGGTTATGTAAAAAAATCGTCAAGAGTAGAACAAACGCGTGCGAATCGTAGCAGTCGAAATATATGCACTCCGTGGGATGGAGCTAGATAAACATCGCCGTCAAAAAGGGAAATTATTAATACTGAAAAAAACCATTATTTGGAATCGCTGTTAGCTTTATTACGTTATAGTTCTTGTGTATAAATGAAGTCGACATAATCTAAAAACTAGGGATTTGTCAAAAGTAAGGATATCGTCAATGAATGAATTTTGCTAATGTTGATAATTTATGTATATTTATGAAGATCTTTCAATGCGAACATGTTGACAGAAATTAATGCTGGAATGTTTGAAGGACTAACATCATTAATTGGTTTGTAAGTATGCATTAAGAAATAATCAGACTTGTCCAACATGAAAAATTTACCTTGCGTTTATATATGGAATAAAGGACATTTTGTTTTTGATACGGACTTTATCACGGCCAGTATCAAGTGAGCCTGTTAGGGTGAGCTTGATGCGTTAAGCCGTGATAAAGTCCGTATCAGAAACAAATTGTCCTTCATTTCTTTAATCGGTAATTCACAAAATGAAAAATATAACTCGTTATAATTATTGAAACAAGCTGAAATTTTTATTTTGATTGTTCATTGCAATAATTTATATACATTCTTTATTCAATGTCTTACGCGTATGAACACAAAAAAAATAGAAAGAAACAGACGTCAGCATAGCAACCCGCACGTGACGCCTTCACAGTGATCTGATACTTTTGTGATAATGTCCAGTTCGACGATACAGAGATAACCTGTCTCTGGAGATCAAAGGAAATTCATACAAATTACCGATAATGAAATTTACTGTTTATCAAAATTCTAACCCCTTAAAATACTGAGGCTTCATTCCGTGAAGAACACTCGGTGGTTGAAATGGATTTGGCCTCCTATTTTGATTTTTGTTTTTGGTAATGAGTACTTCCATATTATTTTATTCTAATACTGCTGATGAGAGATAGGTTACTCCTTGCAACACGTGTACAGCATAACAAAATTTACTGTTTCTTATGCAACTTCTGTGTTGTAGTATTTTGAAACCATTTGGGCCGATGCCACTGCTGGTGGACCAGAGGTCCCCGACGGTATTCACCAGCCCAATAATCGATTTGTCTGACATGAAAAAATTACCTTGCGTTTCATAGAAATTTACTGTTTATCAAAATTCTAACACCTTAAAAATAATGAGGCTTCATTCCATGTATAGCACTCGATTGATGTCATTGCTAATGGAATTGGCGTCCTATTTCGATTTTTTATGGTAATGAGTACCCTTTTTACTACTTTTTGACTATAGCTATCCATATTATTTGATTCTAAAGCTGCTGATGAGAGGTTTCTCCTTGAAACACGTGCAAAGCATAACGCAGTTTACTATTTTTATGCAACTTCGGTATTTTAGAATTAAGAAAATGGCAAAACTCGTATTAGGCGCATGTGAGGGAAATTCTACTGTGTCCTTATATTTAAATAATAACAGTATATTATTTCAATGTCCGGGGCCTCAGTCATAGATTTCAGAATGCAGTTTACAGCGTCGTGTAGCTGTGCTGGTAAACGGATATTTTGATCGTCAAATCAAGATTGCAATCAAACAATTACTTTTCTTTTTTACATTTAAAGTAGTTCAAAGTTGACGAGGGACCAGACTTGACAGGGAACATATTTTGCTCGAGGGATGTACATAGCAAAATTTATGTCAGTATTGGCCAATCAAAATTCCCGTAATATAAATGTTGCATTAAAATACAAATTACCTCTTCAGGCTTTCATTATACCATTGATAACATGGATTGGTCGTTACGATAGTAAAAGTCAGCCATCACTGACTAATAGAAAAGACTTTGTTTTGATCATTTACCATGGATGAACTTTTCTCATGGACATCAATTTTCGTGATTGTCATTAATATCACTTTTTTGTGGGAAATAAAGTTCTTTGTTTCGAATTGCATGCTTTAAAACTCTAGGGAAAAATGTTTGTTGTGAGGAACTTAATTTTAAATTAGTGGTTTTTGCGAACAAAGAATACAAACAAATGTGAAACCTAACGAACATATTAAGTATTTTCACAGTATACAGTATTCAAAATGACATTTAATATTAGTCTCAATACTTAAACTTATTAATAGCAATACCCGTATGACATGGTGGTGCAGTCAGCATGACTTCATAAAATCACATTTTTGTTTATCTAATGCTTTAATTTTTTTATCTATATTTTCATTCATTTATTTAATTTATTTTTGGCTCAAACTCTTGACTAATGATCTTCACAATTAATAGGGTCTGTAAGTCTCGTCATGTGACTCACGAGAATCCACGATAAACAGGCAATTCAAAAACTCTTCCCGCCAAAACATGACGTCTGAGCATTATGAAGTTCAAATTTTTGTTTGAAACGTCATATATCTTTGTTTTAAATGTAACTTCCGGGTACAATTTTTGATCCCGGAAGTTCCAAAATTGTACGAGACTTACAAGCCCTATTTGAGACATAATGACCTGGTATATAAGAATCGTAAAAGTTATCAAACTTTGATACATGTATCTACTCAATAGTTCATATATCAGTATGCAATAAAGAAAATAACACTGTATATGTTTTGATTTATAGCACTTGGTGTTCAGATTGATAAGTTCTATTAAGTATCTTGAAAATGTTGAGCCTTGTATATGGTTTTATGGATTGTTTGTCCTTTTTATTCAAGGCATATAATTTATTTGACATTTTTATTTCAGAGATATAATATATTTCCCTTATTTAATTAAAATTTGCACTAAGGTATAAAGGTAGAGATAATGAGATAATCTATTTTGTTTTCGGGATGTATGGTGCTGCATTTAAATTAAGTGAAAGGCTGATATTGTTAGTTTCCACCTACAAGTAATACAGGTTGACTTGGATTATGGTATGATTATGTATAGAAGTACATTTAACTATATATTTTATTTCAATTTCATTTTAAGAGCATTTATGTAGCTTACAAATGTAGGTTCCTGGTATTTACAAGGCAGGTTACTGATGTCATTTTTTTTACAAAGAAATCAACAATTATCATAAAAAATGTAGTGAAAATGTCTGAAAACTTTTTCTAGGAATGTTCTAAGAAACATGCTGACAGTAATACCTCCTGGAGTCTTTCAGAATTTAACATCGCTAACTTTTGTGTAAGTAAAAAAACATGACTTAAGTATTTTAAACTTCGTGTCAAGCTTTGATCTGGTGTTAACTGTTAGACAATCTGCCATAGATTGGAATCGAATTACTTCCAATGCAACAAATTAATCAACTAGTGAACAAAATCAACACTAAATACACATAAAGCAGCGGTACTGCATTATTCATAGATGTTATATCAGTAAATAATAAATAACAAAATACCAAGGTTACTGTAAAATTAGGTTCTTCATATGCTCATTTTGACAACTTATGTCTCGTCAGTGCAGATCAAATCAAAATCAAAACATATGGAAATCCATGAACCAAATATATGTTAACGCTGAAAGAGAACAGATTACCAAAACGATCTAAATAGGAAAGCCAAAATCAGCTAAGGACAGAGCTATGCAAGAACGAATTACTCCTTACGTTTTAACAAAATTTTCGTAAATTTAGATATTGAAAATTTTTAAATAAAATCGGTTTTCGGGTCAGCATCGGAATATTGGCTACTGGGTTGGTGAATACCAACGGGGACTAACAGTCCACCAGCAGTTGCATCGGCCCAGTGGTAATAAATAACAACATACCGAGGTTACTGTGAAAATGAGTCCAGCATATGATGTAATTTCATGAATCCATTCCTATTCACCAAGATAATTTCAAGAATTCATTCCTATTCAACCCTGGTGTCATATATAACTTGGTTTTATTGTATATGCTTCATTAGCATAGTCTATTTAATGACACATGATATGATTGCTCAGGAGTTACTAAAAATACATTTTCGTTTACACTGAATGTTGGCAAACCGATTAAGCACACTTGGCCTCTCCATCGGCTCAGTTAAATTTAGTGGTAATGAATTGTTTTGATACTGAATTGAAGGATTCTTAACAGATAACTACAGTATTTTATGTATTCAGGGGAATTTAAATCCACAGAGAGAAAAGGAGTCGAAATAATTGAATATATAATTGATAAAATTAAGATTAACTAAACTTTGAGTTGTTGTAACTCCCCTTTGGGTCGTTGTCTCTTTGGCACATTTACCATTTCCCTTCTTTTTTCTATTTGTTTAGAGATATGTCGAAAGTAAAGTCAGGTAGTTGGTGAAACATTCATATTTGATTTCAAAATTCTTCTACCATTTAAGTTTAATCTTCAAATGTAAATTCGGATTTAAATTTCCCATATGAAAAAGAAATATTGACCGTCGACTAACGTTCAGTTAATATTCAACGGTACGTCTGTTACATGCAAAAAATGAATACTACAATGTATCATATTAGACTTAAACAAAAGCTTGATTTTTAGTTGAACATCAGTTGAGTACTACGAAGTAAACAATTGTTATCGAAAGCACATTCTTGCAAAGAGAGTGTGAGATTTGTAAAAGAGAAAAAAAATACTTTGATGGGGATATAGTAGAGTGTATTGCAACAATAAGTTGTACAATCAGTTCAGTTTCTGTGATAAAATTTTGTAATGAAATGTAAGTTTTATATATTTCAATGTTTAATTTTTAAACAACCTTCTTAACATACCACTATCTAAGTATTCAGAAAAATGGTAATTCCATCGCTGATCAGAAAAAAAAATCTTTTTAACTGCTATTGTATATTATCAGTTTAAATCATAAACTGTTATACTATATAATTAATTACACTGTAATATATATACATTTTGTCAGCAGAAAATCTGAAGATAGACTGTAACGTCATGTAAGACCTTGTAACGAAACATTGTTAATGTTGATATTACCCAATTAACAAAATATTAAAAAGAAAATTATTTACTACAATGAATGTTGTCAAAATGCCCATATGCAGAGTCTAAATTCACTGCAAGTTCGGTATTTTGTTATTTGTTACAAGCAATGGTAAAAATTGTTGCTTATCACTTAAACACCTACACAATCCCTTTTTTTATTGTGCATCGTTTGTCGTAATGATATAGATGTAGAGTATGCATTAGAGCGCTCAACCAGTCTTCAACTTCCTAAATTTGAGTATTCAACTTGAATTCAATATTGTAATGATACCAAAAGTTTAGCACTAGTTGAATACTCTATTTGAGTTTGAGATGATTATGCAAATTACTTTTCTTTATGGGCGTTGAATGTGAATTTAATATGCCAATTGTTTCCCTTTTGGTAGTTGAATGATAACTCATTTATATGGCAGAATTCAACTTTTGCTCAATTGATGTTCAACTGAACACGCAGGTTGAATCTCCAAAGGGCTGTTTTTGTTTTGATTTTAGAGTAATTAATTACGTAGAAAGCACTAGAAAATATAAGATAAGGAGATATAACTCCTCGATTTATACAAAATTTAGTTGCTCTGTTAAGGGATTTAAATAATATATTTTGTTCCATCCAAGGAAGATACGGAAAATTGCCTCTTTACATTGGCATTTGTATAAGTAAGCTTTTGAATGGAACCAGAAATTTGGTGGGAACAGAGTACCATCTGCGAGCCATAATATAGGATCTACTATGTATGATCATGAAGAAATCTGCCCGATTTCTACATGGACGGCTTTTTGAAAAAATCAAAATAAGTGAACATAATATTTTATTGCCTAATGTATAAAGGATATATTCATTAACTCAAAAAAGCAAATTCAAACGTTGTTTGTGTGGCATTAAAAGTGAATGTACTAAAAAATCGGAACATTTGTTTCGATTTCAAAGAGAAATAGTACGTCGNGTACCGGCACTAGCAAACGCTAGCGGTTAATTAAAACAATTTATGAATGTTTAAACCTTCCTTATAGTTAAATAAATATTCGAATTAAACCCAAGATAGGTAAATTACTAACTCCATGACCACAATCTTAAAAAGGAAAGAAGGTGACAAAACGTAATTTTGAAAGACGGAAGTGCTTGCTGCTTAACTGCCTGTTACCATAAGGATCCTAGTCTGCTTATGAAAACGCTTTCGAAATATAGAAGAAAAATCATACTCCAAACTTCTAGAAGGATTTTGTTAAGAGTCATGTATTTCAGCAGACATCGGCAGAAGCAGTTGGAGTCTAGTGTGCATGTAAAACCCTCAGGTTACTGGATCCCAAAGCCAATTTAACAGATGCATCCAGAATATATTGTCGATATCACCTATTACGTAAAGAATATAAGTTACGTCACAGTTTTTTTTTAAATTTTTAACAAGCTCTCTTTGCATCTTTAAAACATTTTCGTAATAACGAGGATAAACAATTCCGTTATTAATAGCTGTTGACGAGTGACATCATACATAGATACCAAATATTCATATCTGATATAAAACTTTGAAAATGTATTTAATAATTTATCAAATCTGTAAAAGTTTGGATGTGATAGTAAGGTTACGTTAAAAAATCGTCAAGAGTAGAATTAACTCGTGCGAATCGTAGCAGTCGAGATAAATGTACTCCCTGGGATGGATACTAGATAAACGTCGCCGTCAAAAAAAATTGTTAATACTGAAAAAAAACAGTCTTTGGAATCGCTGTTAGCTTTATTAAGTTATAGTTCTTGTGTATAAATGAGGTCGACATAATCTAAAAACTAGGAATTTGTCAAAAGTAAGGATATCGTCAATGAATGAATTTTGCTAATGTCGATAATTTATGTATATCTTTATACAGATCTTTCAATGCGAATATGTTGACAGAAATTAATGCAGGAATGTTTGAAGGACTAACATCATTAATTGGTTTGTAAGTATGCATTAAGCAATAATCAGACTTATCCAACATGAAAAAAATTGCGTTTTATATATTGAATACAGGACATTTTGTTTTTGATACAGACTTTATCACGGCCAGTATCAAGTGAGCCCGTTAGGGCGAGCTTGATGCGTTACGCTGTGATAAAGTCCGTATCAGAAACAAAATGTCCTTCATTTCTTTTATCGGTAATTCACAAAATTATAAATATAACTCATTATAATTATTGAAACAAGCTGAAATTTCTATTTTGATTGTTCATTGAAATTCATTGAATTTAGTCCCTGAGGGTATTCACCAATCCAGTAGTTAGTTCTTCGGTGCTGACCCGAAAGGCGATTCTTATTCATTGGAAGTTTACAATATATCTAAATTCTTGTAAATTTGTTGGAAACTAAGGAGTATCTCCCTGATGCAAAGCTCTGACCTTAGATGATTTTGGCTTTACATTTAGGTCATATTGCTTATTTGTTCTCTAACAGTTTTTAAACATCTTTCAGTTAATGGACTTCCAACATTTAGACTTTATCTGCACTGAAGAGAAATAAGTTGTCGAAATGCGCATATGCAGAAAATAAATTCACAGTCACTTCGGTATTTAGTTATTTTATATACATTCTTCATTCAACGTCTTACCCGTATGAACACAAAAAATAGAAAGAAACATGACGTCAGCATAGTAACCAACACGTGACGCCTTCACAGTGACCCGATACTTTTGTGATAATGTCCACTTCGGTGATACAGAGATAATCTGTCTCTGGAGATCAAAGGAAATTCATACAAATTACCGATAGTGAAAATTACTCTTTTATCAAAATTCATACCCTTAAAAATACGGAGGCTTCATTCCGTAAAGAGCACTCGGTGGTTGAAATGGATTTGGCCTCCTTTTTTTATTTTATTTTTTTTGGTAATGAGTACTCTCATATTATTTTATTCTAATACTGCTAATGAGAGGTTATTCCTTGCAACACGTGTACAGCATAACAAATTTGCTGTTTCTTATGCAACATCGATGTTGTAGTATTTTGAAACCATTGGGCCGATGCCACTGTCGGGGACCAGAGGTCCCCGACGGTATTCACCAGCCAAATTGTCAGATTTGTCCGACATGAAAAAAATACCTTGCGTTTCATAGAAATTTACTTTTTATCAAAATTCTAACACCTTAAAAATAATGAGGCTTCATTCCATGATTAGCACTCGGTTGGTGTCCTTGCTAATGGATTTGGCATCCTATTTCGATTTTTTATGGTATTGAGTACATCTTTTTACTACTTTTGGATTATAGCTGTCCATATTATTTGATTCTAATGCTGCTGATGAGAGGTTTCTCCTTGGAACACGTGCACAGCATAACGAAATTTACTATTTTTATGCAACGTCGGTATTTTAGTATTAAGAAAATGACAAAACTCGTATTAGGCACATGTGAGGGAAATTCTACTGTGTCCTTAGATTTAAATAATAACAGTATATTATTTCAATGTCCGGGGGCCTCAGTTATAGATTTAAAAATGCAGTTTTTAGCTCCTGTGGATGTGCTGGTTAACGGATATTTTTGACCGTCAAATCAAGATTACAATCAAACAATTACTTGTCTTTTTTTACATTTAAAGTAATTCAAAGTTGACGAGGAACCAGACTTGACAGGAAACATATTTTGCCCGAGGGATGTACATAGTAAAATTCATCGTCAGTATTGGCCAATCAAAATTCCCGTAATATAAATGTTGCATTAAAATACAAATTACCTATTCAGGCTTTCATTATACCATTGATAACATGGATTGGTCGTTACGATAGTAAAAGTAAGCCATCACTAACTAATAGAAAGACTTTGTTTTAATCAATTACCATGAATGCACTTTTTTCAGGGACATCAATTTTCGTGATTGTCATAAATATCACTTTTTTGTGGGAAATAAAATTCTTGGTTTCGAATTGCATGCTTTAAAACTCTAGGGAAAAATGTTTGTTGTGTGGAACTTAATTTAGTGGTTTTTGCGAACAAAGAATACAAACAAATGTGAAACCTAACGAACATAGTAAGTATTTTCACAGTATGCAATATTCAAAATGACATTTAATATTAGTCTCAATACTTAAACTTATTGATAGCTATACCCGTATGACATGGTGATGCAGTCAGCATGACTTCATAAAATCACATTTTTGTTCATCTAATGCTTTGATTTTTTTTATCTATTTTTTTCATTCATTTATTTAATTAATTTCTGGCTCAAAATCTTGACTAATGATCTTCACAATTAATAGGGTCTGTAAGTCTCGTCATGTGACTCACGAGAATCCACGATCAACAGGCAATTCAAAAACTATTCCCGCCAAAACATGACGTCTGAGCATTATGAAGTTCAAAGTTTTGTTTGAAACGTCATATATCTTTGTTTGAAATGTAACTTCCGGGTACAATTTTTGATCCCTGAAGTTCCAAAATTGTACAAGAATTACAAGCCCTATTTGAGACATAATGACCTGGTATATAAGAATCGTAAAAGTTATCAAACTTTGATACATGTATCTACTCAATAGTTCATATATCAGTATGGAATAAAGAAAATAACACTGTATATGTTTTGATTTATAGCACTTGGTGTTCAGATTGATAAGTTCTATTAAGTATCTTGAAAATGTTGAGCCTTGTATATGGTTTTATGAATTGTTTGTCCTTTTTATTCAAGGCATATAGTTTATTTGCCATTTTTATTTCAGACATATAATATATTTCCCTTATTTAATTAAAATTTGCACTAAGGTATAAAAGCAGAGATAATCTATTTTGTTTTCGGGATGTATGGTGCTGCATTTAAATGAAATGAAAGGCTGATATTGTTAGTTTCCAGCTTCAAGTAATATAGGTTGACTTGGATTATGGTGTGATTATGTATATAAGTACATTTAACAATATATTTTATTTCAATTTCATTTTAAGAGTATTTATGTAGCTTACAAATGTAGGTACCTAGTATTTACAAGGCAGGCTACTGATGTCATTTTTTTACAAAGAAATCAACAATTATCATAAAAAAATGTAGTGAAAATGTCTGAAAACTTTTTCTAGGAATTTTCTAAGAAACATGCTGACAGCAATACCTCCTGGAGTCTTTCAGAATTTAACATCTCTAACTTTTGTGTAAGTAAAATGACATGACTTAAGTATTTTAAACTTCTGGTCAAGCTTTGATCTGGTGTTAACTGTTAAACAATCTGCCATAGATTGGAATCGAATTACTTCAAATGCAACAAATCAATCAACTGCTGAACAAAATCAACACTAAATACACAAAAAGCATTGAGTACTGCATTATTCTTAGATGTTATATCAGTAAATAATAAATTACAAAATACCAAGGTTACTGTAAAATTAGGATCTTCATATGCGCATTTTGACAACTTATGTCTCGTCAGTGCAGATCAAATCAAAATCAAAACATATGGAAATCCATCAACCAAATATATCTTAACGCTGAAAGAGAACAGATTACCAATAGGATGTAAATAGGAAAGCCAAAATCAGCTAAGGACAGAGCTATGCAAGAACGAATTACTCCTTAGGTTTGAACAAAATTTTCGTAGATATTGCGAATTTTTAAATAAAATCGGTTTTCGGGCCAGCATCGGAATATTGGCTACTGGGTTGGTGAATACCAACGTGGACTAACAGTCCACCAGCAGTGGCATCGGCCCAGTGGTAATAAATAACAACATACCGAGGTTACTCTGAAAATAGGTCCAGCATATGATGTAATTTTATGAATCCATTCCTATTCACCAGGATAATTTCAAGAATTCATTCCTATTCAACCCTGGTGTCATATATAACTTGGTTATATTTTATATGCTTCATTAGCATAGTCTATTTAATGACACATGATATGATAGCTCATGAGTTACTAAAAAACATTTTCGTTTACACTGAATGATGGTAAACCGATTAAGCACTTCTGGCCTCTCCATCGGTTCTGTTAAATTCAGTGTTAATGAATTGTTTTGATACTGAATTGAAGGATTCTTAACAAATACCTACAGTATTTTATGTATTCAGGGGAATTTAAATCCACAGATGGAAAAGGAGGCGAAATAATTTAATATATAACTGATAAAGTTAAGATTAACTAAACTTTGAGTTGTTGTAACTCCCCTTTGGGTCGTTGTCTCTTTGGCACATTCCCAATTTCCCTTCTTTTTTCCATTTGTTTATAGATATGTCGAAAGTAAAGTCAGGTAGTTGGTGAAACATTCATATTTGATTTCAAAATTCTTCTACCATTTTAGTTTAATCTTCAAATGTGATTTCGGATTTAAATTTCCCATATGAAAAAGAAATATTGACCGTCGACTAACGTTCAGCCAATATTCAACGGTACGTCTGTTACATGCAAAAAATGAATACTACAATGTATCATATTAGACTTAAACAGAAGCTTGATTTTTAGATGAACATCAGTTGAGTACTACGAAGTAAACAATTGTAATCGAAAGCACATTCGTGCAAAGAGAGTGTGAGAGTTGTAAAAGAAAAAAAAAATAAAATACAGCAAAATTCGAAACACATGCGCGTTTCGTAAAACGGCCTATACAACCAATGTGCACGATCTCTGCGTTATATGTCAATAAATCGTACGTCAATCAAATGCGATTCAATTGATATTCGTCTATCGAATAAAGAGGGCGTTCTGTACGTCAATCAATTATCTGTCAAATTCATTGATCTTCATATATGTTTATTTCTTTGTTGGGTTTAGATTTCTTTTGTGTAATGCTTAAAAATGTGTGCTATGATGAAAAGTAATTAGTCGAAAAGCCGTTAATATAGGTTTCATAAAATACGTTTTAAACAGATTTGATTTACAATGGAATAAAAAAGATAACAGGAAACACCTACAATGGCCGAAAAACATAGCCACATGCCAGAAAGTAAATAGGAACTGCACAAGAAAAAAACCCACAATAAAAATACAAAAGACAAACATAAACAACGATAGGAACTCGGGACAGCCGGACTTGGTACCGGCACTAGCAAAAGCCAGCGGTAGGGTTAAACCGGTTTATGGGTACCCAAACCTCCCCTTTCTCTGTCCCGTTTCCCTATCGCAGAATAAACATACGAATAAAACCCATACAGGTAGACTACTAACTCCATGACCACAATCTAGAAAAATCTTGAAATTCTTTAAATAGTTTCTCTAAGGATGTCAGAATGTTTTATTTTAATTTAAAATCCTGCAAATATTCACTACTTTCCCGTTTTAAGGGCGGAAAATTATTTTATAAAGAATTTTAAAGAGGCAGTATTTCCACTATTCATAGGCCAACTTTTCAGCGGTTCAAGCGTCACGTCATATATACTTTCCCGTCTTCCCGTAAACTTTTTTTGCCACGATCCCGTTTTCCGTTTGCTTAAAAAGGCAATCCTACTTCCCGCACATACCGCATTGAGATCCACTTAACACAATCAATTCTGGCTATATCCTTTACAAGCTTCTGATGGCGGTATATTAAGGCAAACCTTTTCTACTATATATAAAGTATGGAAGTTTGTATACATTACCCGCAGGCCGTGTATAAATTTTATTCAAATCCATGCACCACGGGCATTTTTCTTGCAGATGAAGAACGGCAATACGATCACCCTTTTCACGTCGCAGACAATCATATGTAAATAATTTGTAAAAAATAATTTGTTCTTTTTCTTTTTTTTTGTTTTGTTTCTGTTTTTGTTTTTGTTAATTTTTTTTT
>MJUU01059101.1:20911-62892 GCA_002080025.1 Modiolus philippinarum | reverse complement strand
AACACTGGAGATATAGTCAGGTGGTCCGAAAGCAACCGTACGGTATATTAATCTAATCAATCCACGCCACTACGACTTAAGACAGAGACCGAATTCAATGAACTCATAAACAGAATTAGCTCATGTAAATTATCAGGACATGCTTACCCTTTCTGACAACCTGATGTCACTATAGATTTTCAGAGGGCACACCGTATATAAGCTCTCTAGTTCTGGAGGTGGTTCTTTTGTGTGGGTGCGTTGTGTCCGTTTCGTGTCTTTGTTTTTCTGAGTTACTCGTTTTTGTCGTGTCTGGACTTTTCTGAATGACAACATTCTTTGTTTTTTCTGTATTCTACTGTTGTTGTTTTAATAAACACTTTTTTTTGTTTCAGTCAAATTAGGGTTGGTCCCAATATATCTTGCTGCAATATCCTTCCTCCACGCATTAAAGAAAGTGATAAAGAGTTCATCGATGGATTGTGCTTGACACATAATCAAACACAAGTTGCTATCGAGGAATTCAATTTTCAAGACTGTAATAACAGTACGTACAACGATTCTGCTGTGCATGCTTGAAGTGAAAACTCTAATCAACACTTTACATTTTAGCCATATAAAGATAACTAAGTACACAGTCCCTAAAGATTCATTTTCTACAGACAACCACTTTGATTACTTTTGTCTCCTCAGATATATAGTTAAGGTGGCTCACTCATGACATTTTTGAATTTATGTCAGATTTCGAAACTCCTCGGGCTTTCTACAATTCAATGGCTTAAAGAATTTTGCACACGGACCCCCACTTTTTATTTCATGAATGTCTTCTATAGGTCAAATTAAAACACCTCACAAACTTTCATATAATTCTTAGCTTTTTGGCACAAGAATAGTCCCGATGTTAAATAAAGGGAAAATCCAGAGAAATCCATTTCCCCCCAAATTTTTAAATGTCTTGTATCTCTGTAAAAAGCACACGGACCTATATATTTCTTTTAACCATTTCATTTAGTCTACAATGCTTTATCAATTGATATAAACACTATCAGGAGTGAGTCTGCATAAAACAATCAAATATTGGAAAAACTGTTTAGCAAATGATTAAAGAACGCAAAAAGTATTGACTTTAAAAGAAAACGACGGTCGAAAAAAGAATGAGCTTACACAAGAGAAATAATCCTTAGTTTTAAGCAAATCTGAAAAAATGAGCTTTGGAAATACTGTACTTGGATGAAAGGAAAGTATAGCAGCATGATATGTATGTGATGACAGAGTGACTGAACGTTATAACCTAAAGAACTACAACTCAAGTACTCAATATCGTTGGACAAAGAAAACAAAAACAATAAAAATGCAAAGAAACGAAAAACGCACACACACACACACACACACACACACACACACAAACAAAAACAAAACAAAACAAAAACCGAAAAAAAAAAACAAAACAAAGAAAAAGACATAGACTAAAACAAAACAAAAAGAGCAAAAACATGTATAAAAACAGACACAAAGCAAAAGCATAAATTATGAAACTCATCTAGACATTTGAAACCCTATGTGTGCAGAATCATTTGAGTACAAAAAAGTTTCTAACATTCCTAATATTAAAAATAAACTATCAGCAATTATTTAAATGATAGTTCAAAACGTGACACGTTTAAAATAAAAACCTGTCAAAAATGTTAAATTGTCGTAGTGATTTTGAAATTCAAAAATGTTAAATGCATCTGCTAGGAACTATTCTACTCGAAAAAAAAAAAAAAAAAAAACATTCANNNAATTTAAATAGGTGAACGATTATTATTAGCATATAGTACAATTTATGTTTATTTGTTATGTTGTTAAAATATTTACTGTTAAAATGTCATACTTTAAAAGAAGTTTAAACTGAATTCTCTGGATTTATTTAGACTAAATCTTTAATTAATTTGCAATTGTACTCAGGATAACTTTGTCTTGAATGTGCAAAACAAATTAATTTGGTATTTATTCATCGACGAAATAGTCATATGCATAAGAATCCTTATCATACGTTCTCTTCCATTTGTCTATGCAGGTGAAATACAAATTTACATTACTGACCAAAAGGTGTTAATATTATTTTTCAAAAATGTAGTAAAACGTTAACTAAGGTTAGACATAACAAGGTACTGTGAATTTAGTTTCTGCATATGGCCATTTCGATAACCTATGTCTCTGCAGTGGAGATCAAATGAAAACATTTAGAAGTTCATAAATAAAAAAAAAAATATGTGTAAAAACTGAAGAAGAACAAATAACCAACATGATCTAGTTAGAAAAGCCAAAATCAGCTAAGGTCAGATATCTTCTAAAGTTTTGATATTGAAAATGTCCAAATAAAATCGGTCTTTATGCCAGCACCGAAGTATTTGCTACTAGGTTGATGTCCTCGGGGACTAACAGTCCATTAGAAAAAATATAAATAAACTGGGTAAATTACGAACTCGTTCTCACATAAATATTAAAGATAAAGCGGAATAATTTTCTTTTGATAGTCCTTGATCTTGGCCAAAAATGCAATCCCGCAAATGACAAATGTGGACCTCTTTCATCTGAATGTCAAAGTAATGGAACAGTCAGTAAATGCATGTGTAAAACAGGATTTTTTAAACTTCAGTGTGGTTGTTTACAAAGTAAGTGTGGACATTTTTTAATTAATTATCGATGATATAAACATTTTTTACTTAAATGTCTAATTTGTGTAGTAAAACTTTGACCGAAGTATAGTCTTGTATGTAGTGCAATTGAAGCAAAATTAATCATTACTTCAAAATAATCATGAAAAAATTACATCTAACTATATACATACGCAGTTCTTTAACGTCTACACTTTTTATTGCAGACTTTTATTTTGATTGTTCATTCGCATTGATAATTGAAACATGTATAACAAATATATGTTCTTCGTTGTTGTATTTTAAAATCATAACTACAAAATATAGTACTGTCAATATAAAAATAACAGGAAACGCCTATATCGGCCAAAAATTAGAATCACATGCTAAAATCCACCAGATAACTGCATAATTAAAACACCAATAAAAAGGACAACGATAGAAACTTGTTATAGCCGGAACTGAGAATCAGCACGAACAAAAACTAGGTTAATACCGGTTTATGGGTTCCCAACCCTCCCAGTTCTCAATCCCTATGGTATAATAAACATACAAATAAAACCAAGAAAATAAATAATAACGCACGTTTGACAACAACATAATTCTATGGACTCCATCATGACATTATTGAAAGATAAGACGTGTCGGTTTCCCAAATGAAAACGAATATTTTCAGCTGGATTTCACGTCTTCACGGAATGACATGAAACGGTTTTGACTAAACCCTGGATTGACTCACTGATAATTTGACAGGTGCCGCTATATGCGTTTGCTTTTCTCGTTTGTGTCATGTCTATTGTTTTTGATTTTTGCAATAATAACATCCCTCGTTGCTTAAGTATTCTACTACCAATGTTTCACTGATGTATTTCTGGTTCCAGAAATCAAATTGAATTCTCCATGCTGTGTACCGGGTCCAAATAATCAATGTGAAGGAACAAATGCTGTGTGTGAACAGGAAACAGCGACCTGTAGATGTAATTCTGGATTCAACGAAACCGATGGAATGTGTATAGGTAATATTGAATGTTTACTTAATTCGATAAAAAATAAATGAAAAATAATTTATTAAAGTAATACTAGTAATATAATATATTTCTGAAAAAGTTTTAATCTCATTTTACAAGCACTAGTAACACGAGAACGCTTGACTGTCATTCTTTGAATCACACAATTTATTTTTAATCTAATTCTAAAGAATTGTGAAATATCATTGTTTTATATTCGTTATGCTTTACGTTATGCAAAACAGTAAAGGTTTTACGTTTATTTTCATTACGTTTTTGTATTTTTACCGAATATCAATGTTTCATACTGATATCCCTCTGCATTAGCCAATTTACTGAAACATTAAAATATCGGGCCGTCTTTTTTCTTAGGTTTTTCAAATTAATTTGCCCACTCTTGAAATTGCAGTTGTCGGTGGAACTACTTAACCATTCAATTGTGTCAAAATAATTGCAACAGTTCTATTTCCGCACTTCACCCATTGACGAAAAAAAGGACAATAAAACTAACTGGAAAATTTTCTTGTTTACAGTAAATAATTAATAGGATCTTGCATAAGGTCAGATTAAAGATCGGGCTATCTTTCACAAGTGTAAGAAATTTCGTCTTTTCTCGAGTGGAGCGTAGCGGAACGAGAGAAAAAGACGAAGAATTTCTTAGACGAGTGAAAGATATCCCGATCTTTTATTTTGACCGAATGCAAGTTCCTATTTCTTCCGTAAAACACGGATAGAAATGTCCAGAAACTTATACCATGTGAACAATGTTGTCGCCGTTTGAGTGTTCCTTACATTATGACGTCAGGTGTTTTATGACGTTTAGTCATGGTTACGATTGTTGTATCACAAAAATCAACACATCTGGTTGGTCATTTACCGGTGTGAGATGAGGTCGCGTGCATCGATCTCACATGGGTCATCTCCCACTGTAAACCACCATTTACGGAAGAAAATATAATCTGTCTGTTGTTTCATATGCTTGTACTTTTCTGTTTCTTTTCGGGTGTTATTTACTAAATAGTTGTTGAAAATTATGGAGTATTTGTTTTATGCAAATCGATATCAACAGCCGATTTGGGCTCTTGGCTCTTAATTTATATTATTTTGATTTTACGCCCTCTAATAGCTTTTACCCCAGTTTCAGTTCATGCTCTTTGTCATTTATTCATTTAATCTTAGGGGGTAGACCTAGGGAAGACTAAAATTTTGCACTCGTTTTAAATTAAAATTCAAAATATTTTTAAATATTTTCAGTATTAAAACTACACATGTTCATTTCCACTTTAAGCATTTTTAAACAATTTTTACCGTCCCATTTTCTGTCTAGTGGTCATCAAAGATACCCTGTGTCCTCATATTATTGGTCAGTTCAGGACTAGATTTAAGTGTAGAAATTAGCTCCAATTAAATTTTTACTTTATATGAAATTATTTCAAATTCAAAATTCTGTAGTACAAAATGTGTGAAAGTAGGGTAACCCTAACCCATGAATAATGATAGTAAATTTAGATAGTTTGAACTGATTGTGATATACATGGGTGTTCTAAACAATATAGGCTAAACACTTTATTATATTTTGATCCGCATTAAACACTTTTTGTAAAAAAACTGAGTTGAAAAATTTTAACCAAAAGCTGAGAATAGAAAGGAAACTATTTTATTTATAAGTCATTAAAATTTAAGAAAATTCTATTGTTCCATATTTTCTTAATTTAAAATAAGGTGTGTAAAAATCAATAAAATTGCTGAATCTATGCTTTAAAGTACCTCCTTTGCAAGTAATATAACTTTTGCATATTTTCTTTATTCTTAGATATCATTGCAAACAATGTAAAGTAAACGCACTGGTTATAAATATCTGGATGTTGGTGGTTGTTTTCATATCAAAATGAATATTAATTTGCTGTGTGAATTTTTTTTTACAATATCAAAATTTTGAACATACCTACTGCAATGATTCAATTTTTGTTTATTTTAAGTAATAGAAAAGTAAAAAACAGAGTTATCTCCCCCATACCCAAGGTCTACATTCTTAAGGGAAATAAATTGTCGAAATGTCCATCTGCAGAACCTTAATATAAGGCAATTTTAGTATTGACCTTGGTCAAAGTCAATCCCTCAGGCCAAATTACAAATTTGCCTTTTTTCTTTGCACCCCTTCTTTTTCGTGGGAGCCTGGGTGGCCGAGTGGTAAAGGTAGTTCTACAACTAATATAACCACTAAAGTCTATCACCACTGCTGTGTTAGTTCACGCCCCACTTTGTACATTACAAAAAAAGGGTGCCGTCGACTTATAATTGTAAGTGATAAGGTATGTCAGTCACCTGCCCAAGGTCGGTGGTTCTCTCCAGGTACTCCGGCTTCCTCCACCACTAAAACTGACTGTCATGAGATAGCTGAAATACTGCTGAAAGTGAAGTTAAACCC
Source organism: Modiolus philippinarum (assembly GCA_002080025.1). NCBI lineage: Eukaryota > Metazoa > Mollusca > Bivalvia > Mytilida > Modiolidae > Modiolus > Modiolus philippinarum. Next base: position 56,839 of record MJUU01059101.1, on the reverse strand, counting down.
CATATCAATAAATCAATCAATCTTCTTTTTCGGCTCATCAAAACAATACGGTTGCAACAGCCAACTCCAACTTGGTGTTGGTCATTCACAAACCAAATGAATCAATCAATAACCAAGCAGATATATTTTAATATTGTTGGCAATTTTGATCTTATCACGATAAGATATTCAGTCATATTTCAAACTAATTACTTTCAAAGACGATAGAGATCGGTTAAGTATATCAAGATCAAACAGGATAACTGCGTTCAAGGGCGATCAAGATAAGTTTAGTTTCTCCAGATCTAACAAGATAAAATTGATATTTTGTTTGATCTTAACAAACTCGTCTTAATCGTTCCTGAACTTAAATAATGAAGTGGAACTTATTTGATCTGAAACTATCTTAACACGTCTTGATCGTCGTTGAAATCAATTCTCTTGAAAATCATGCTAAAATCTTGCACTGTCTTAACAAACATTAGTGAAGCCTGTCAAGATCGTAATAAGATCAAAATAGCCAAACAAGATCATAACATATATGCTAGTGATAATTTCGGTTATTTATTCTATGACCTTTTTTAAAACATAAGTAAGTAAGCTTTATTTTAATTTGGCACATAATATTTACATAATAACAAAAGTAACTCAGAAGAGCTCCTTAACCGACTGATATTTGTAAAACAAAACAACTAACATTTAAACAACATAGACATACATGTATTCCACCAAATACAGTGCGTATATGAGTGCGGGGTGCAGGATAGTCAACAAAGCATAATAATATTGGGTAAAGTCCTGTTACAAACTGTATTATCAATTGCCAGACAAAGGGATAAAGACAAAATATACAAACGACCACAGGGTACTCAGTGAGTCGATTGTTAGAAACTTGGCAAGATCAGAGTGCTATTTATCAGATGGCCAGAGTTATGGTTGGATTTAATAAGTTGTCATGAAGCAGTGATTAAAGATGATGACAAGGAGTGGTCTAATTTATTTCATCGTTATGCTTTTTTTCAGATATAAATGAATGTATGCATGGAACTAATGACTGTTCTGGTAATGCAGTTTGTATCAATACACCTGGATCATTTAAGTGCAAATGTAAGCGTGGTTATATCGGAGATGGCAGAAACTGCAATGGTAATCAATGTTATGAAAACAGTGTGTGTTTTTCTTATTTTCTTCATGTCCCCCTCCCCACTTTTCGATGTTTCATTATGCTACAGATGAAAGGCTGAAACGATATAAATGTACAGGGGACAAAATATCTACAAATAGTTGTCAAGAAATGAAGCAATGATTTTGTTGTTTAGTCATCTGAAAGACACCTTTAGCAATGAGAAAACACATATACCCCATAATAAGTTCAATATCATTATGTACGATATTTCTTTCATTATAAATAAACACTGGAAGCATATGAAGTAAATGTACATGAAACAATTTATACGAATACAAAGTAAAACCAAGCAGTGAAACAACGCTTTTGTTATGGTTCATCATCTTAAATTCACCATGAGACCTTTAACTTTGATCTTTGCTCAGACCTCATAGCAAGTTCAAGTAGGCCCCTAGCAAAACTTCATAATGATTGTCCTAAATCAAGGCAAGTCTTCAAACATAGAAATATATTTTGTAGCTGTTTTGAAACATGGACTGAACCTTTTGATATTCAGTATGAACAGAGAACTAGCGATATATGTACACAATTTTATTTGGGCAATTCACCTATTCACTTTGTCAAAAAAGAAAAAAAAAACATTTTCTAAAAATGTTGATTTTGATCTTTTTTTTTAATTTGACAGCTTTAGCTATATCTGTCATGTTTAAATGCGCATATGCAGAAACTAAATTCAAAGTAACCTCGGTATTTAGTTATTTGTTACCACTGGGTCGATGCCACTGCTGGTGGACTGTTAGTCCCCGAGGGTATTCACCAGCCCAGTATTTAGTACTCCGGTGCTGACCCGAAAGCCGATTATTTTTGGAACCCTACAATATATCTATTTTTTTGTAAATTTGTTGTAAACTAAGGAGTATCTCCCTCATGCATAGCTCTGTCCTTACCTAATTTTGGCTTTACATTTAGATCATATGGGTTATTTGTTCTCTATCAGTTTTTTAAATATTTTTGAGTATATGGTCTTCCAAACGTTTAGATTTTATCTGCACTGAAGAGACATAAGTTGTCGAAATGCACATATGCAGAAAGTAAATTCACAGTAACCTCGTTATTCAGTTATTTATATTGTTATTTAGTTTTGATAATATTGTAAAATATTTAGAAAGAATTTAAAAAGGCTATATAGACAGGAATAAAAGCCCTGTCCTAAATAAACTGGAGTTTTCTATGCATCGTGTGCGTTTTTGTCACATGTACATTCACTCCATATCCTTTCATTTTTCCTATTATTCTGTTCTTGAACCGATCAAATAACCAGATTACAGGGTAGCATTAACATTATGAACCTCATCTTTTTTGTATAAAATCAGTATCAAATATCTTTATAGCATTTCAATAATGTTTAAATATACTGTTTACGGTCAAATTTTCATTACAGCAAAGCAAACGTCAAAGCTTAATGGAAAGGTAATATTACTCTATAGACATTCAACATCCTCATAACAATTATGATAATCAAATAATTACATTTTGATTTGACATATCAAAACAAATCTTTCCTATTGTTAAAGAATAACTGGAATAACAGATTCGGACATGAAAACTATTAAATGAAAGTATTACTTTTATACGTGTGTGTATGTGTGGTCGCGCAACATTATATCTCTACAAGGATGTCCCATTTATTTGATCATTTTTTTCATTAAACGTTTCAAAAGTACGAGGAAATATGACCGAAACATTAAAAGAAAAAAATACGGAGAGAGAAAGAGAAAGGAAAAAAAACAATATTGCAATAAATCGAGAAAGGATGAAACGTTTCCTTTTACAAATTTAGGTCATCAATGTTGAATTAGAATATTTTTTTATGTTTTCAGAAAAGGAAGTTGAAATGTCACTGGAAAACCATAATACCAAATTACATTTCCCGAAGGAAATATTACAGAAACTAAATGAAAAGGACTAGATAGGTTAAGCTGTTACGAGCGGCCCCCAAATTTGCAAGAAAATAAAAGTGATTAACACCTGAAACTTAGTTGTGATTTATGAACACCATTACCTGTTCTTACGGTAGATAAAACAAAATGTCATACTTTCAGCTGCCTTTTAATCCGTGAAGTCTATTATCTTTAGTAAATATGGGATTTTCACGGAAAATCGTGATTTTCATCGTGTACACACGATTATTTTACTACGAGCGACCACGTGAACCAAGTGCATATTTGGACTAAGTACGCTCCATTTGTCACTCTATCAGTTTTTGAAAGGTTTTGTTGGTTCATTAGTCGCTGATATGAAAAATCGAAAAAGATCCTTGAAAATCATCAACATTCCTCGGCGGAATCAGTAATAAAATATCGGTTACGGAACGTTACAGGTGACATTCCGCGAAATACGAAATGCGGGTAGAGAAGACAGACAGCTTAGGTGGGTGTTTTCACATACCAAAGTAAAGATACAGAATGGAGAAAAAAATGGAATGTATATTCAAAACGAATTGAGACTGCATGGGAAAGACAAAACAAATAAAAAAAAATAACTAATTTGTGAACCACTACAAAACTACAAAACTTGGCTTATCATTAATTTTTCGTCGCATAAGTTGTGGTTAGAAATGGGGAAGGTCATGTTTGTTACGGGATTGCTTAGTTCTCAATGAATAGGGGCAGTACTATTGTATTTTCCCTTCAATGTTGCAAAGGTCATATTAATAATATGATTCGGACAAACCAACGGCTTTATTGTTGTAGTTTTTTTTATATATTTCCGGCGAATAAGTTCACCCGGACGACACATATCTTATGTCATATTAAAATAAAGTTAAATATTATAATTAATAATTAAAGACATGGGTTATGAGTAATTTTGTTTATAATTAAAAAATGCATAATTTATGAAATTAAAAATATTTTTAATATGCATTTTTGATTACAATTCCAGTAATATTTACAAATTTGAATGCTTGGCACCGTTGCATAATTCTCGTAATACGGTTTCAGAATCGAGCCCAGTTACAAGATACGTTTTTTTTTTACATTTTCTTTAGAGCCATATATGCTTTTCCGCTACGTTTATTCATTCTTTAATCCGAATGGCGATTCTAATGTATTGTAAAAAAAATCTTTCATTAGTTTCACGGAGAGGATTGTCATATTTTTTTTTCTCTCTCTCACTCTTTGAAATTTCGCATGCCTCATTTTTAATATACCGATTTGTTAAAAAAATTTGACTTTTCTGTATAGTCTTTACTAACGACGGGCAAAGAAAAATACGGAAGCCTATATCGGACACTCAATTTTTTTTAAGATTTCTATCTTGAAAATTCAAGATAAAAACTTCACAATAAAATTGTTTAAGGAAAAACAAAGATTGTAAAGTCAGTGAGAACCGATTTAATGTACATGTATATAAAAATGAAATAAATTTAGGGCCTATTTGACTTCTTATTACATGTATGTTGATTTGGTGTTATAAAAAAAAGGTTTGGATGAGAAATACTAATAAAATGATGCGCACGGTAATAAAATGTTATACTATTTCTGACAAACATAATTGGGGGATTTGGGGGTCGAAGCATTTTTTTCTGGAGAATTTTCATCGAATTTCGGAGAAAATTGCCAAAAGAGGCCAAAACTAAGAAAAAATATACTGGAACCCTTTCACCCATTTTGGAAGGCTTGAGAAAGCAGTGAACATAGTCTCTAAGGAAAAATAAAATTCTGACAGGTCTTCCTAGGAGTACCCCATCTACTGTTATTTCTATCATGGTATGGCCTCGTGGTGACTTCAAGAGGAAGAACATCAATAAAGCGCTGTTCCTTTGCTTGTTTAATATATTTGTAGAGACTTTGTTTCATGTACATTTTCTCCATATCCTTTCATTCACCGTCTGAAAAGTTGCATGTTAAACATTCGTCAAATAGACCCTATGAAGATGTTATTTCACAAAAATGAGAAAAAAGAGTAATATTGAAAACAAAAAGACTGGAAACGAATAACTATTGACTCAGATATCAAAAATAGCAGTACCGGTAAGAAATATGCTTCGTGACAATAGTCCTTGTGTTGCAACTTTAAAACTGTAGAGGAGTTCGCACACTATATACATACCAGATTATGTGCTTTTGAAACGATGTCCAGTAAGTTCGCTTTTTACCTTATATAGCTTCCAGCGGGGAAAATAGTTTTAACATTTATCTCTTATCAGCACAAAAATCTGTTCATGGACTAAGCTGTAAGAATGGACTTTATTTTTTTCAGAACTTCCTCGCTTAATCAAATATAGCCGTCATGGTAACGTAGAAACAATTGAGCGTCTTCGGGTTTGCTCGGACGGAGGGGGTAACCGGACACTAATTAACTAATCAAATCATGTACTCGTCATTTGACATTAAACAACCGTTATGCGTGTTTTCGGCTTTTTTTGACATCCTTTGTCTTTCAAGACGTTGATAGTTCCACCATTAGGCACGTTTCATTCAGTGTTTGAGGTCCCATATATCAAGTTTGTATAGCATTACGCATGTGCGTAATAATGAAAGTAGTACGCCTGGGATAGCTGTATTTAAATTTTATCTCATAGAATTTCCAAAAATAAAAATACGCTATTGTTGAAATGTGTTCAAGGTCTTTGTGCTAAGCATAGATAAACACCTTTGCACATGGGGTAGTGTCCGAAATGAGACGACAGAAAAATTGTAAAGAGTGTCTATTCGGACAAAAACTTGACTCCCCCCAAAAAAAATTAAAACCTACAATTTCATTGTACAAAAATTCATTATTCCGAGTTCGGAATGCCAAATTGAAATAAGTTTCTGTCAAACAAACATTACAATTACGTTTAATATTGAAGTATCACCCACGGACAATTTTATTTTCTTAAAGGTGTACTCGACTCTATTTTCCTTTGATACAATTTGTCAGCAGTTTTCAAAAGATTGTTTGTGGGAGAATTTTGAGTTGTTTCCTCCACAAGTAAAACTCAACATAAGACTTAATAAATAAGAAAAAGAAGTTTCACACAGCAAATAAATCTACTAATGAATCATTTTCCGGGGAAAAGGTAGATCTAATACATATTAGATAAGAAATAATTCTACATTTTAATTCACTGATACCCGTCAATGTGTTATTTTGATGCCCCTTTATGCGGTAATTATTATTAAATTCTTTGGTTTCCACGGTCGAAAGTTTGGTTTAGCTAACTTACAATATTTGTATAATTAACCTAGATTTAATTTCTTAAACTGGGTCAACAAAATTTTAACCAAAAATATCAGCTGCGCTGTGATCGGTATTTTTTATTATGAATGACCGTACGGTGGCCTAGATTTATGCATAGACATCTTAATTTTGTTTATTTATTTATTATTCAAGGGTTACTGTACCAATGTAAGTATAACAGAACAATAAAAAAAATGGTGTCCGTGTAGGAACTATCATGTGTCCGAGGTCGGACGAACCTGTCCGATTTGACCCTCACTGTCATCGGCAAGAAAATGGTCCGTTCTTATGACCTTGTACATTTACATAACAATAATTTGTGCCATTCGAAAATCTCCGATTTTTTCTTTAAATGCATCTATCTGGTGAGTTATTTATAGGAAGCATTGAACTATGATCAAAGTTCACGCTTAACTGTCCGAAGATAGCCGCAGACATGATTAACCTTCCGGAGCACCTGATGTCACTCGTTTTTTGAGAGTTCACACTGTTAGTGCTTTAGTTTTTTGTGTTGTATGTGTAATGTTCGTGTTTTTTGTGGGCATGTGGTGTCTTTGGTCTCCGTCTTCTGGTGTTCTTGCTTTTGCCTTGTCTCAGGACTTTGATTTGTGTTATCTTGTTCCTTCGGTATTCTACTGCCGTTCAAAAAATGACCCCCCCCCCCCTGCAAAAAAATTGCGAAAATGACGATTTTAGGCTGTCAAATTCTTTCAGATAAACAACCCTCGTCATTTCATCTGGTTTTTATGCTTACTTATCAGGTGTGATAGAATGTTGGAAAATAAAACCATTAAAGTCCATAAAATTTTGAATTTCGGTATAAAATTTTTGAAAAATGGAAATTTTCAGAATTTTAGACTTTTTCACAATTTCGAGTTTCTGACTTTGGATTCGTAAAATCTGAATATATATTTGATAATGGCCGATTTATTAATTATTTATGATATATTAGCAACAAATTGTGCGCACACATTTTAGTTTCAGACGTATTGTAGGACAGAAATGTCAAAATTAGCACCCCTCCCCAAAAATTAAGGGAACATTTGAAATATTCAGGCTCTATTATTTCACTAAAGATGACATGCAGAAGATCATTTAAGTAGATGTAAACTTTTTAAGAGGTCTCTTTTCGACTCTTCTGTCTGAAATTTTATGCAAAATAGGAATTTTCCGTTTTTCAGAATTTCTGCTGTTTTGACTTTGAGATGCAAATACTTCAGAAAATTGATATGTAACTTGAAAATGTTGATTAAATATCGTTTCATTATATCTAAGCAATTAAAAATATGCTTTTAAACATTTTAGTCTAACTACAGTCTCATAAATTACATACATATTACCCCTTACTACACATATTCAACACAATTTATTTCATTTTATTCTGCTTGAAAAGCTTAATCATTGTATAAAGGTCCAATGACATGTCATTTTCAAACACCAAAATACAAAATACATAGAGACTGACATATATCACAAATAAGATCATGCGCGTGGTTTATGGGCAGTTATTCAACAATTAAAATTGGATTTCGTAAAATTGTGAAATGCTGGAAATTCCCATTTTTCACGAAAATCGCCCAAAATATTCAGTTTTACCCATATTTTGGTGTTAAAATTACATATTACGATTTATCAAATTCATCTTTTGCAAAGAAAGTAAAATATCAGTATGCTTTGTTCATATATTTTTAAAGACAGATATATTTTGGGGACTTTTAAGTTTAGTTTTACTGGGGTAGGGGTAAGATTTTCGGTATTTAAAGTCATATTGAACACTCCTTGATTTCTAAGCAGTGTTTTAAGATAACTTGTGTATCGGTTAAAACAATAAATTAGCATATCTGCAGAGCAATCCTTCAGACTTGCCACATATAACGATTTAAAAGTGAATTTTGGACAAAGCTGAAATGCTAAAGATGCCCATTTTTCATCAATTTTGGACAAAATATTGAGTTTAAGCAGACCAATTTAGTCTAAAATACCAAATCACGATAAAATCCATGCCACCTTGCTATATGCAACACAGATTTTGCTTGTGATGGTAATTTATCCCAACATAGACGAAAAATCGATAATTTTTTGGAAAATTTACTGGGGTAGGGCTACGATTTTGGTATTTAGAGTCACATCTAACACTCCTTGTTTTTCTAAACAACGTTTTGAGACAACTAATGGATCGCTTAGAACAAGTAATTGGCATATCAGGAGACATATTTTACAGATTTGACATATATTGCGATTTTACAGTGAACTATGGACAAATCTGAAATGTTGAAAATTCCCATTTTTCGTGAATTTTGGGAGAAATTTTGAGTTTTGGTCCACCAATGGCTGTCATAATACCAAATCATGATGTAATTCATGCAACCTTGTCATATAAAACACTCATTTTACGTTCTGGTTATTTTCATGCGAACATTGACAAAAAAATGACAATTTTAGTGAAAATTTGTTAGGGTAGGGGTAAGATTTTCGGTATTCAGAGTCATATTAAACACCCATTGCTTTTCTTAACAATGTTTTAAGACAACTAATCTGTCGCTTGGTACAATTAATTGGCATATCTGCAGATACATCCTCCATATATTGCATAAATAGTGAACTTTGAACAATTCTAAAATGTTAAAAATCCCCATTTTTCATCAATTTCTGGCAAAATATTGAGGTTAAGTCAAGAAATGGCTGTTAAAATACCAAATCATAATGTTATTTCTCGAACTTTGTCATAAACTACACACATTTTGCGTGTTCTGGTTATTTTTATGCAAAAATAGACAAAAAATTGACATTTTTGAGTAAATTTTGGGGTAGTGGTAAGTTTGATTAATGTATGATGTATAACCTTAAAGCAGCCATTATTTGTAATGGTTGTGAAGAGGATATAATAAGCTTTCATTCTATACCTATTTTAAATGATATTTGTTTACAAGAAAATAATATTAAGCAAAAGAAAGACAAAACTTTTTCAAAAACGAAATTATTCAAATGTCCGTGTACATGTATTTGGTCTATTTGAAAATAAAATTTTTAATATATGTTTACATGTTTTATATTGAAGAAAATACAATGTAGATTGAAAAGCTAAAAATAATTTTCAGAATCGGGAATTGAGATGCACTTCGGGTTTTCTAGACCATTATTAAACTTACGCAATTTTAATGAAAATATAAGTTTTTTCGGCAATATTTCTTTGGAATGGGGATACGTTAAATTGCGCTATGGAACGTATTGGGCATAGAAATTGTAAAAACTTGGGTTCTTTGTAAAGTTAATATAATAAGCAATCATTTGATACCTGGAAGGCATTTGGTTAACATTTTGAAGCAACTGAAAGAAAAACGTGAACGAAAATCGAAATTTTCCAAAATTGCGGTAGGTTGGTCTAAAAATGGGTCAAATTCCACAAGTGTGTGCAGGTAATGCTCGTGTTGACATGTTTTATTTTGAAGAGGGGATGTATTCCGACTAAAAAAAATGGGTGGGGTTCGGAAGTGGGGGTATGAACGAGGGAGGGGGGGGGGGGGGGGGGTGGTATTTCAGCCCATAGACTATTTGATCTGAAGTTGGCAATCGAAAGTCCTGAGACATAACTTTGAAGATACAATGTAGTTCAAATCTGTTGGCCATTTATAGCATAGGTAAATACGTCATTTATGTTTTTGATCCCTAGTCAGGTAGGAATAAATGGAAACATTATTGTTGACAGGGAAGCCCTAGACACTAGATGAAAAGATGGTGGAGTGTCCGGTACCATACACCGGCATAAAGCCTTTTATTTCCCAATTAATTTTGAATTTATGACAGAAAATTGGATCTGCGAAAAAAATTATCTGCATTTAATACAAAAAACATCAATATTGTCGTTAGATTCTAAGGTAAAATCGTAAGAAGAGGTTATATGGAGACGTTGATGTATTTGACACAAGAACAACACAGTTTTATCTTTCATTGTGATGATCGACCTGAATGCATTCTATGCAATTGTGCTTATACCATTCAACATATATATTTCAACTGATTGTCTGGAAGTTTGCTGACATTTGTCTCTATTTTAACACCGCTGATTCTCCTCAAGACATATTTACAAACGATTTGGTTAGTAAGATTTAGATTCACCATTCTTCTAAAATTGTGATATGGAAACAATTAAAACGTCTTTTTTCAGTAACTTCGGTATTTTGTTATTTATTGCCACTGAGCCGATGCCACTGCTGGTGGACTGTTACTCCCCGAGGGTATTCGCCAACCAAGTAGCCAGTACTTCGGTGCTGGCCCGAAAACCAAATTTATTTGAAAACATGCACTATCTAAGTTTTTTTTTTTTATTTTTGCTAAGCCTAAGGATCATCCTCTTGCATAGCTCTGTCCTTAGCAGAGTTTAGCTTTCCTTTTTAGATCATATTGGTTATTTGTTCTCTATCAGCTTTTGCACATATTTCGGTTTATGGATATCCAAATGTTTTGATTTGATCTGCATTGAAGAGACATAAGTTGTCGAAATGCGCATATGCAAAAACTAAATTCACAGTAACTTCGGTATTTTGTTATTTCATGTTTTCAAAATTTCACACTTTTGCTGTATGGTACAATTGTTTTACATTTGTATTATAAATAACTAAATAGCGAAGTTACTGTTAATTTATGTTCTGCATATGCACATTTCGACAACTTATGTCTTATCAGTGCAGTTAAAATCAAAACACTTGGAAGTCAAATTGTTTTATATATTTAATCATTCTAACCATGGTATTATTAAGATTCTGTTGAATTTGGCGTTAAAGATCAATTAATTAATCGTTAAATTGTGGTACAAAATAAGGGAAATATGGTCAAGATTCCAAGCAAAATGTTCATTGTAACATGAGAATATAATGACAATTTTTTTAAGCAAAAAGACATGAGACATTAACACATTCAATAATGAATATAGGGTCTGTAAGTCTCGTCATGTGACTCACGAGAATTCACGATAAACAGGCAATTCGAAAACGATTCCCGCCAAAACATGACGTCTAAGGATTATGGCATTTAGATTTTTGTTTGAAACGTCATATATATTTGTGTAAAATGTAACTTCCGGGTACATTTTTTGATCCCGGAAGTTCCAAAATTGTACGAGACTTACAGGCCCTATTGACGCAATTTTAAGGAAAGGTCTATCAGTTGTTCTTCGATGAATGTGTAAGGGGAGTCTAGGTATATCAATTTTCAGTCTATGTTGTTAGAGCAAATGAAGTGACTGCATAAGAGGTTACAAAATATTATAATATCTGGATTTGAATTGATTGGAATAAATATCGACAACAGATGCTTTAAAAACTTACTGTTTCTTGGTCTTTTCTTCTCCCCCAGGGGGACTGTTAGTCCCCGAGGGTATTCACCAGCCAAGTAGTCAGTACTTTGGTGCTGATCCGAAAGCTGATTCTATTTGGAACTTTACAATATCTAAATTTTTGTAAATTTTATTGAAAACTAAGGAGTATCTCCCTCCTGCAAAGCTCTGTTCTTAGCTGATTTTTGCTTTACATTTAGATCATATTGGTTATTTGTTCTCTGTTAGTTTTTAAACATCTTTGAGTTGATGGTTTTCAAAACGTTTAGAATTTATCTGCACTGAAGAGACATAAGTTGTTGAAATGCGCATATGCAGAAACAAAATTCACAGTAACTTCGGTATTTAGTTTCCTGTTCAAAGTTCCAATCAAAGTCAATTTTCGTCTCTCCGTTAACAGTTTGCTGGGATTTGGCACAAGTAAAAAAACTGAAACAGAATAAGCACTTATTTTGCCTGTTGACGATGATCGGATTTTGGAACACATTGATTAAATTGTCATAAAACTTTATCTTCAACTTCTGTTATTTTTGTGTAGAAAGAACGATTCTTGTGTTTTGTTACATTTGCATTATGTTATTAGTAGTTGTCATGATGTATCCATTATTTCATTGATTTTAATAGCATCTCCTTACGTACAAAATCAGTGGTATTAAACTTTTGATAGGAAGTGTGGTAACAGTTTCTTTTGAAAAGTTGTGTAATAGAACAACTGTTCTAAAAAGAATGTTTTTTTCTATGTGTAAATTAAAGATTAATAAATCATATTTAATGTGGTTCGGGTCTCTGAATCTGCGCATCCATCTCGCACATCTGATGAAAATTTAAATTTACCATTAAAATGTTGTAAAAATGATTTTTAATAGTTTATTGATAATAAATGAAATGAAATTAATAACATTTATGCTGCCAGCTTACCAAATATGTCACTTTTTAAAAAACTCTTTTGCTTGTTAAAGGGAGATAATTCTAGGAAATATTAAGGGAAAAATCACATTTTCATGATTTTGTCAAACATATGATGGGTGACCCTTACTTTTTAATGTATGGTGTGTGTCCTATGTCATTCAAAAAGCAATGACTATCCAATCAGTTCTGGATATGACCTGTCACTGATAACAGCCGAGCGTTGTTTTTACACGAAATTCCCTGTGTTAATTGTCTCTGACCTCTCTGTTGATAACATAAAATTTACTGTCTGAAATTTACAAAACTGTTTAGATAATGGATTAAAATTAAGTGCATCATAGAAATAGAGCAGTACAGTCTTGCAAATAAAATTGTATTACCTCAAATGAATACTGAATGTGAAATCAATGGATTTTTATCTTAATTCAGAAACATTATATGAGAGCTAATAGGAAATAGAAATTAGCTGACCCTGTTAAAGAAGTAAATAATTTCGATGGAATTATATTAGATATACATGATATATTTAAAAGTAACATTGAAACAGTCTTAAAATACAAATGTATTAGAAAATAGTATAACTAACAAAAATACCGAAGTTTCGACAATTAACACAGGAAGCATGTCTGAATGAAATCATTGTATTGAAAAATAAAAGTCATTATTAGACAGTACGTATATTCAACAATTGAGCAAAAAAATTCTGATTGCGTTTAGAATTTACTTAAGTTTTTGTAATAAACTGTGTAAATGAATGGCATTTTATTAGAATCACCTGATACTATTTTTATCAGCATTGTTAAAATTACTGATGATAGTCTGGTATTTGTCAATGTGTGATGACAAAATTTACAGTTTATGTTTAGATAAGTGACACAGGGTTGAGAGATTTTCACTAGTCGAACCATACATTAAATCTTATAATTACCTCATTATAAACTCCTACCTACGGTCGGAATTTATAATGAGGTTATTATATAATACTTATTTGATATTTCCAAAGAGATTTCTTTAACATTTTCACCAAAATCTATCGTTTTATTCATATAGACATTACTAAAATTGTATTTTCTCCCTATATAGACTATATTAAAATGTCAAAATCTTACTATTTTCGGAAGCTTCTCCTGGAAAACCAGATGGGTGACCCCCATAAACTTTAATTCACCAAAAAAAAATCTATTCTTTTGTTTTAGTCCCCCGAAAAACCTTAAGAAGAAAAAGGTGATAATAAAAACACATTGATCAATAAGCGGAACACATTTAGCTTGAGAAACTATATTTTGTCTCGAAAGTGACTTTCACTCCACATGCTTAAATAAGAACAGTGCAATGTCACATACATTTTTAGTTTGGACACAAAATGTTTCCGAAGCGAAAAAGAGATAAGTAACTCTTAGATAGCATGTTTCGTTAAAATAATTAAAGAGTCTGATGGCGTTCATTCAGATACTTCAAAAGGTGATGCATTTCCAAATGAAAAAAAAATGTCCTTGGGCAATAAAAATGTTTATTTCTGTGTATAATAGAAATTGTTTCGCCTATTTTGCAATATTAGCACTAAGATACACGTGTTTTTTTTTTTTTTTTTTTTTTTTTTTTTTTTTTTTTTTTTTTGTAACATTCTTTTTGTTTGCACTTAAATTAAGGACAGATAAGGCAACAAATATTTATATTAAAGGATACAATGGAAGAAAAAAAGATGAACATATCATATGTGGATACATTTTACATCACTTTTTCTAATAACATGATTATGAAAGAAATATAATACTATCATTTAAAGATTGACATTTCCAAAAACATATCAACTTTCTGTTCATTTTGACGAATTATTTACGCTGCAACATTATATCGCATGAATCTTTCCTTTGCACGTCTGCTATCAGAAATTTCCTGTCTTGAATGAAGAAAAAGATTTTGTTTTCTTGTGCTTGGTAGATCTGTAAAATTAATACAAAACATTCCAAGTAAAATGATTGAAACAAACCAGCTGATATACATAAAATTATATGCCTAACTTAACCTCGATAAAGATCTTGATCAATATGTGCATTGAATTATATTTATTTTTATGCACTTTAGAACTAGTTGTAACTATATTGGTGCATTATCAGTTACTGTAAATTTACTTAATAATATACATTTTAATTCACTTTAACTTACTGAAACATTATGCCTAAAATTCATTTACACATTTTAGAGATTCCAATTTGGCTAACTGTGTCGCTGTCGATCGGTATTTTCCTTTATTTGTATGAAGGATAATATACTAAGCCCCAAGGAAAACGCAATACCTGATATTTATGTTTAAGAAATCTTTTATGTCGAGCTAAATAATTTGTCTTTGCTAAATTACTAAGCCAAGTGTCTGCTTGAAGTTTTGCATCAGTGCAATTTGAGTCCACTCTTGAAAATTTGCCACAGCATCAACTTTTGATTGAGTGGTCAAAATCAAAATTTCCTAATTGCCTGAACATTTCTATCACTTTGACAAAAATTGGAAAAAATGACTCATTCTTCAAATTCTGAGTTCCAATTTTGCCAAGAAGTTGTTAAGAGTTGAAATTTCAAGGATTTGAATTTTTGGGTGAAAAATACCGATTTTTGAGAATTTCAATTCTAAACATCAAAAATATTTTAAAAATTTGCACAAATGTTCCCAAAAGGTACCAAAAGAGGCTGACAAAATTTCAGACCGATTCATCGTGGTTCAAAAGACAAACGCTAAAGTAGTATCTGTTACTGGGAAAGCAAGGCATATTTAGAGACAACCAAGGAACTGTTTGAAGTCCTCATCATTCAAGGATTTAATGAAAACCAAGATTGTAAAATGTTTTCAAAATATTGTCGATCAAAAATTTAAACATTTTGATCACGTCAGTCTCACTGTACGTCTTATTTGAATCAACATGGTTCTTAACAAAATATATTTTTTGTCTTTCCATATTACTAAAAATGTGTATCTTCGTTCTTCATTTTTAGTGCCGAAATGGTCCTGTATTAAATCTGCAATTACTGTTTTCAGTTTATTGTGTGGCAGGGTTGTATACAGAGTAGAAAATCAAAAGTTTGAATGCTTTGGCAATGGGTAAACCTTGTTGAGGATAGCTATTCAGTTTTAAGAATCCACAGTAGATTCACGCCGCTCGTTGAGTAAGCTTTATCATAGTATTTTATTCTGACCATCTCTGACTGCGGTTAACAAAGTAGTGAGGAGCTGTGAAAGAGGCTAAGTGGTGCATCTGGTGTAAGGAAGTTGATTATTTTCATCATCGGCTCTAATGCCAATGATACTAAAACTGAAGTGTGATTTTTTAAAAATCTATCCTTCGATATTGTTGTAGGGGTATAAGGAAAGATTCCAGATGAACTGTTGATGCCAATCTCCTCCACAATGAGTTCCAGATAATATTTCTTATGCAAAAATAGTATGGTATTAGAATCTTTGTCAGCACGGACAACTACGTAATTTTCATGGAGGTTGGTCAGACTTTTAACCACAAGGGAATTTTCAAATATACTGGAATATCTTGATTTAAATGTTATTTTCAAGCGCCGGATGCAGTCACAATTAATGACTGTATGGATCTGAACCATTCGGTTAAAGTCTCAACGTGCTCTTTTTCTTTCTTTGCCCACTTCCTAGCATAGTTTTAACTGCATCCATCAAAATCTTGAAATTGTACTTCCAGACGATATGCTTGGGTTCACGGACCTTTCGAGAGGATATCTCATATTCTGAGGTTGACTACGATATCTATGTCACCAGCTATAACATGTCCAGCTAGGCTATCATTGAATGGGGAAGAGGAGTATCCGTCAACAGGCGGTTTGGCTTTAAAGTCGTCAGCAATTTGGAAGTTACACAATACCCCTTTGTAATTGAAAATGATAGTTGTAATTGGTTAAGTGTAGGAATATGAGATGAGTTATCCAATTTCTGCATAGACAAATATGTATCATATAAAACAGATGTTTTATTTGTGTACATGTAAACGTCTATTTATAGGTATTGACGCACAATGTCATAACTTATGAATGATGATCAATATGAAACACACTTGATAGGCTGATGCCTTTTCTTACTCATACAAAACTGTGTTCCTATGTTGAATTTCTAATATTGAAATACAACTTTAACATGATACTTTAGGGAGAATAGGTCTTCAAGATAAAGGTATGTTTTTATGTTAATCCAAAATATTAAGGGAATATGGAATGATCAGAAGTAAGACCATCTTTAGCCTGTGTCGATGGCAAGAGGAGTGAGTGCATATCGAAGAAAGTCTAATTGAAATCAAATTTTCATGCTAAACAAATTAAAAACATTCATTACATTTCCAAATGCATGGTTATAACGCAACAGAAAATCGTGAAACCAAGACAACATCTTACGTTTTGCCGAACGTTAACGAATGAAAAAAGGACACCAATATTATACAAAGAACAAGCTATAAACAAGGGTATGAAATTTTAGTCTTTCTTGTTGCTTCAGATTTATGAATTTTTAATGGTTTAATAGTTTCAATCTAACTTTCAACAATTGCTGTCTCTAATTTAGATTTAAAGACTGATCGTAGTGCGGACATAAAGTATTGAGCTGAGAAAAACATTTTCGAAACATTGCATTCGTAATTTATCATCATACTATCATACATACAAATTTTTTGCATTTTTTTGTAATTTCCAAATGATATTTTCACCATTCTGTTTATAGTGCCCACATCGCACTCGATGAGTGCCCTGTGGTTGTTTACATGTGGTGATTGTCTTCTGCGAGTCTTTTTGTCGGGCAACGATTGACAGCAGTTGTAAGAGCACGATGCCAGCCAGTTAGTTTTATGCTTGTTTACAACCCCGCATAGACGACGGAAGTTATATGAGATAATATTTTTTCACGACATGCTTAAAACGTTTCACAACGTGCCACCAGAATATTGGTTATGACAAACAACTTTTCTAACATTTTTCCGAAAGTTCTTAAAACATTTTGTAAAATATATTTATCCTGATGCCTTGCTATATACCTTATAAATCCCAAGCACTTGATGTTTCTATTATATTGCAGTAAAAAAATCATTAAACATTATAACTGCCTTTGCAATTTTCGGTAAACATTTCAAACAATTATACACGTGTTTCACCGGAGGAGTTGAAGATGTTACAATATACGAATTTTATGCATTTTATCATAAGAGCAATTTGAAAGTTACGATTTTTAGTCTTTGGTTTAAACACAATCTTTACAAATAACCTAGACAATTCATTTTTTTTTAATTTTTCTTCATCAATTACCTTTCGAAGGAGTTGCTTTATACAAATGTAAAGACCCAGGGTTGAAGAGTGAAATTTGTTGTATGCAGTCAAACACCAGTTTTTAAAATGACAATAACCAATTTTTTTCTTCTAAAAATTGTTCATCATATCCCTTTGAGAGAGTGTTAAATCTAGAGATATACAAAATTGATAAATTAAGGTTTGAAAAGTAAGATTTTTTAGTCTCAATTCAGTACTTAATATAACCAAACCAAATAAAAAAATTCTAATTCGCCGTATGCTTCTGAATGAGTTTAATATGGTGAAATTTAACAAATTGAATTAATTTGAGCATAATATTAAGAAGAAGTGTTTATATGTGATAAGTTAAAATATACAAACTAATGCATTTTTGTAGGAATAAGGCTTGAAAAGTAAGTTTGCATTTTCCCTTCAAGTTTTAAAGTGAATCGAATATTACAAATCACCTGTCGGGAAAACAAAATATTCAAATGAAGCAAATTAGATAAGAAATTTCAAGTTTCATATTACACATATATAAAATAATATTTGTTACACTTTTTATTACCAGCCAATTAAATAAGTACATTTACGTACAAAAAGAAACATTTTTTTACAGTTAAAGAGCAAATAATACATTCAGTTTTCTCTGGCAGCATGCATCAGCGTCCAATGATTAAGCAAGGTCAATATTAGAATATTCTACAATAGTTACTTTCGATTATGTCAAACACAATTAAACAGCATAGAAGTTGTACTCATGACCGAGATCGGTATGGTCCAGGTGTTCATCAGATCTCGAAAGTCATTAGTTTATTATTTAAATAAGTTTTTTGAAAATGTTCGCTCTGCCTTCTTTTGACAATTCAGTCTTGACACTGATTGTACCTTACAAATATGGATATACCCTGTTTATATATATATGGTTGCACGCTGAAGTGCTTAAAAGAGATGTCAACTCAGTTGCTAATTTTGCTATGATCTTCCAATCAGAAAAAAAAAATAATTTGAATTTTCCTTATTGTTAAATATTGGCAAGCGTTTAAGTATTGAATAGTTGTGTCAACCTCACGTGCTAAATTGCGCGGTAATCATGACATTTTATCAGGAAAAAATACAGCTTCTTGTCCTCAACTACAGAAACAAATTCAAACAAACTTTACAGGAATGGAGTATGGAAGGTCCTTTTCAAAGATTGAACATTTCGTTTCAATCTAGCCAAAACATGGCTGCCAGCGCAAAACATAGTTTTACTTTGGAATCCGTGGGAAAACTCACATTTTCATCTTCTCCCATGAAACCACAGAAGCAAATTCAATCATTGCTTACAGGAAAAATGTATGGAAGGTCATCTACAAAGATTGCTCATTGTTTCTGATTCGATAAAACACATATCTGTCAGCGCTGAACAGATATTAACATTGGCCCACAAGGCCATCATCATTTGTATCATCTGCTCTGAAACTATTTAAGAAATTTAACTTAACTGTATTGGAATGACGTATGGAGTGTATTTTACCGCTTACTAGTATTTCGTTCAAATCCTTCATAAATCATGGCCGCCAGTGCATGGAACTTATGTTTAAAAGTGGACTCAATTGGTAAATCAGACTTTTATCCTTTCCGCTAAAACCATTGAAAGAAATTCAAGAAAACTTATAGGAATGCTGTAATGTCTTTTACAAAAATTGCTTATTTCATTCAAACCCTACAAGGTCCTTTTTAAAGATCGTTCATTTCGTTCCAATCTAGCCAAAACATGGCTGCCAGCGCGAAACATAGTTTTACATTGAAATCCGTTGGGGGAAATTCACATTTTCATCTTCTCCCATGGAACCACAGAAGCAAATTCAATCATTGCTTACAGGAAAAATGTATGGAAGGTCATCTACAAAGATTGCTCATTGTTTCTGATTCGATAAAACACATATCTGTCAGCGCTGAACAGATATAAACATTGGCCCACAAGGGCATCATCATTGTCATTATCTGCTCTGAAACTATTTAAGAAATTTCAAAAAATTGCTTATTTCATTCTGACCCTACAAAAACATGGCTTAAGCATTGAACATAGTTTAACATTGGGCCCTATAGGAAAATAATCCTTTTCATTATCTGCTATGAAACGATCGAAGTAATTTCAATTAAACTGTATTTGAAGGATGTATGGAAGATCTTTGTCAAAGTTTACTCATTTCAAAAAAAAAAAAAAAAAAAAAAAAAAAAAAAAAAAAAAAGAACATCGGTGTCAGTGGGAACATAGCTGAAGCATTTTTTGTCAGGTGAGCAATTCAGGCACAGTCATTCAGCCTCTCGCTTAATTACATAATATGAAAAATAAAATGGTAATATTCGCAATGAAAGGTGTCATTTTGACCTCACTGGTCAATTGTTTCTTATTTACCGACTGTGATGAAATAGTTTTATCTCCGGGAATCATAAATTTGCTATTTTCATCATATCCAATAAATAACTGTAAATTATTGGAAGCCCGATCGGGATAAAAAATATTTAAGAACCACTCTTCCTCGTGCATTGAGGAATTCAATGTTTGATTCCACTTAATTACTACTGTTATTATTAGTAGATATTGCTGACTAATGAGATGATATCAAGGAACAAATAGATAAACTGCAAAGACAAAACTTAAATGTACATTATTTCCAGATATTTTTTTATTCTTATTCAGACACAATGAAGATACTTCTAAGACAGTTGTACATAGCATGGATTATCTGCAAAACAGTTTGCAGGGCACAGAATACCTGCCTATCGACTTGTGACGTACCTGTTTGCGTTAGAGTTTCATGCAATTTCACTTCTATACCAGTTTCCATCATTCCAACAAGTGTCAGGATTTTGTAAGTTTGTTATTATGTTATAATTACATTTCACATATTCATTTAATTTCCGTCAATTTGATTTGTGAACATCAATCATGTGGCATATCTATGTGAAGTTGCAATTCCAATGAAAAACATGACCCAGTTCACGGATTAATTTATAAAAATAGAATCCCATTGCACATGATTATGAAAGTTTTGACTTGGCGCACATTTTCAAAATGAAGCGCTACCGCAATTCATTAATATTTTTAGAGTCAACACTTTTACAACCCAATGAAACTTCAAAATAATGCATTCAATTCTTAAATGATAAATAAATATATTTTAGGTTGGCAGTCTTCACTTTTTTAGCTACAATTGAAACATCTTTTTTACTATATCATATCGAGATTTAGTTTTTGATTAATATTATTCTATTAAATTAGTTGTATTACAAAAACAATCTAGAGTTAATATTAAATAACGAAATACCGAATTTACTGTAAATTTTGTTTCTGCATATGCGCATTTCGACAACTTATGTCTTTTCAGTGCATATAAAATGAAAACAGATGGAGGTCCATAAACCGAAATATGTGCAACTGATAGAGAAACAATAACCAATAAGATCTAAACATGCAGGCCAAAATCAGCTAAGGACGGAGCTATGCGAGAAGGAGATGCTCCTTAGTTTTGAACAAATTCTCTAAAATTTAGATATTAAAGGAGTTTTGAATTTTAACAGAAAGCACATTGTCAAGTAGCAGAAGCTTATATTGAAGGACTGTGGTAAATGTATTTGTTTTCTCTGCTTAAACCCGTGTAAAAACCTGGCCTGATACGAATAAGTGAAATGTCAGTTAAAAGCTTTGCCGCTTATGGAGTAGGCTTTATCACTCTTCAGGCAATCTTTGACTGTAGTCAATAAAGTAGTAAGGATATTAGAAAGAGGTTTAATAGTGCATCTGGACGAAATTTGAATTTTGGGCTAATTTTTAAAACAATTTATGATAGTATGTCGTGAGCAAAAGTTACCTGCTAACAATGTTTCTCGCACATTCTCCGAAGTCGCAATATGAGACTTTAACAAATGTTTGATTCTATAACTTTATTTTCTAGAATTTTATCAAACAACTTGATTACGTCGATTCCTGTTGGTACTCTTGATAATTTTACATCTTTAGACCAATTGTAAGTATCTTAGATGATGTCATTATTTATAGAAACTCAAACTTTTATGATCAGTTAATAATTATGCTTACGTTACATAATATTCCAAGAATTATCAGGGGTTATTATATCATTTGAAATGCAAGAATTTAAAAAGTAGTGAAAATTTGAAGTTTCGTTCCAAACTATGATTCAAGATTCTTTTTTTACTTAATACTTGGAAAATCATTTCTTTGAACTGTCTACGAACTTTCAATAGCAATTGCTGTTGAGTAACTACCGCAATGGAAAGGAGGTCTGGCACGCCAAAAAAACCGATTTAACCCTCAATTTCTTTAAAAATGGATGTACCAAGTCAGTCCCAGGTAAACAATTTTCTCCCTGATTTCCACCTGAATGTCTTTTTGCCCCACCCCACTGACTTGGGGTCTTTATAATTATGTTCGGTTATTTTGTTATTACTCCCATTTTTAAAAGCCACATTTTTAGACTATTTGTTATTCAGATGCTGGCTGTATAGATTTCTCATAATTGCTTCTTAATAAATGTCTTTCCCCAACGATAAAAACATTTTTGTATTTTTCCGCTTACTATAACGCTTTAATTTTATTTTTGTTGCTCGTTGTGAAAAATTTCTGCAACATATCAATTGTTTATTTGTTTTGTCTATGTCATACTGTCTCAATTCGTGTTGGATGTGAATTGCAGTGATTTTGGATTTATCATTTTAGAATCCCCCCTTTCCCCCATCTTGCTTTGGTATTCATTTGCCGATGTATTGTTACTGTTGACCGGTTTTTAGAGGACCAAGGCCAGCAACCCTATAAAACCGATCTACATTTTGTGTATTTTGAAAAAAAGAGTTGTCTGCCCCGGAACCAAAAAGTTGTTATGGTTTAAACTTGGAAATAAAACAGAATTTATGAAGTGTAATTGGCAAATTGTTATATCATTTTGGAACTTCGTTACATAATGATGAAAAAATAATAAGATTTGAAGTTTCTGTAATAATTTTTTTTTTGTCGGAAGTTATTGGTCTACTTTGACCTTGTCTATGACCTTAAACCTTGTTAGTTGATTAACTCATATGAACAATGGAAGAATATGGAGTAAACACACATAAGACAAAGTCTCTACAAAAACATGGTAAAACCATGAATTGAACAATGCTTTTATTGTTGTTCTTTATCTTGAAGTCACCACGACGCCTTCAGCAATAAACAGTGCTCATACCTCATGGTAAATTCATGATGTCCCCTAGCACCGGTTTGTGGGGAAATGTATTGCTAAATGTCGAGCAGCTCTACATCCATGTTTTTTATATGTTTTATACCCATTGATGCAGGATTGTAAACGAACTTAGAACTACCTGGCAAAGTGTTCTTACAACCGCTGTTATCCGTTGCCCGATAAAAAGACTCATGAAAGACAATCACAATATATAAACAACCACAGAGCACTCATCGGGACAAGAAAACCTGGCATAACAAAATAGCGAGATGTGGGCATTATCATCAGAATTGTCAGAATAACATCAGAATAACAGAGTAACATCAAAATAACATCAGAATAACAAAATTTATCATATGTTTAGTAATAAATACAGACGTTTTGAATATATGATACAGTGCATGACATTCATTCCGTATTCACACTATGACGTCATACCCTTTATCGCATACCCTTTATCGCATGGCACCCTTTATCACATACCTTTTTCGAAAAATAAATTTACTTTTTTTTTAATTTTTCGGGGGTTGATTTTTTTTGGGGGGAGCAAAATTTTCGGGGGTTAAACTAAATTTTTTGGGGGCAATTTTTTTTTTGGGGGGGGGCAAAAAACAATTTTTGTTTGGTGGAGGATAACAAAGATTTGATTGGGCTGAAATTTTTTGAGGATCAGTTAAAAATCTCTTTAAATGTTAGATTTAGTCCAAAACTTCTAGTCCTTTCCGCCCATTTTGAAATTTTCATCTTTACAAAATACATGCATTTTCTCTTACCGATTTCAATTTTTGACAGTATTTTTCGGATTAGTAGTCCTCTGTTTAAATATATGATAAACTGTATAATACATAGCAAAATCCGTATCACATGCCGTATCATCCCTCGACCAATATCAGCCCTCGGGCCAGAGGCCCTCGTGCTGATATTGGTAACTCGGGATGATACGGCATGTGATACGGATTTTGCCATGTATTATTCCCTATATAATCAGAATAACATAATCCATTAAAAGGCTTTTCAAACGTAAGAGAACAATATTTATAATCATCGCACACAAATTTTGTACATTTGGGTCGAAAATATTCGATGACTTTTTCATATTTTTTATTTCACACTGAATTTTATTAAGTGTCCTAAGAGCTATCAGAATAGAAAAAAAAAATGATATCAGTAATAAATAACAAAATACCGAAGTGACTGATTATTTATTATCTGCATATGCGCATTTCGACAACTTATGTCTCATCAGTGCAGATAAAACCAAAAATTTGGAAGTCCATTAAACGAAAAATATGTTAAAGCTGATGGAGAACAAATAACCAAAAAGGTCTAAATAGAAAAACCAAAATTCAGCTAAGGACAGAGCTATGCATGAGGGAGATACTCCTTAGTTTTTAACATAATTTTGCAAATTTTAGATATTGTAAGTTATCAAATTCAGCCAATTGAATGTTAAAGCATTTCTGATTAAACGTCTTCTCAGCATTTTCAGATAAGCTAAGGCAATTAATCGTGCTTATTTATAATTCGAATTTGTAATTGTAACGTATTATTTCATTGTTGTTTAACTGAGTATGAAATCGATAGAGTCTCCCATTGAAGATATCTTGCAACCACTCAAGCTCTGACTTCACTCTATAGACAATGCAAGCTATTTTTTTATTTGAAGAGATCATAGGAATCTTTCTTCAACTATGTCTTCAGTAAACTGTACCACAACAAATCAGACGCATTTTTGAAAAAAGTCTCTGTTTTGCCTGAACCGTATTGTATGGATTATTCGGCAGTTTTTGGAAGGTTTATATCAATATTCCCATGAATATATATATATGTATATTTTAGGACATTACGTGGTAATCAGCTGACTACAATTGATAATGGAACTTTTCAAACAATTAGCCAATTAAGAATTTTGTAAGTTTTGTTCTAATTGCAAATGCCTGAAACTGTATACAATTAACAGTCTACGTTTATACTTTCTTATCTCCTGATTTGTGAATGTTTACGTTTATGCAAGAGTCAACCGGGATAAATGAATACAAGGATCTATAATTAGAGCCGAATTGGGCAAAAAGTACAGATATGAATAGCCAGTAGGGGAGGGGAGATACATTTGATATTCATATCCCTAATAATAATATTTTATGAGTACAGAGGAACAAGTCGAGGCTTTTACATTTGTACAACTAGTTATACGTGTGGTTTTTGAAACTTTTTAAAGCCGATTTTCACGGATGCAAATAGAATAAATTAACAAATATTTCAATTGACCTATGTAGCATGCAAAATAAGGTACTCATAAACTGGTTTAACCCTACCGCTGGCTTTTGCTTCTGCCGGAACCAAGTCCGGATGTCCCGAGTTCCTATCGTTGTTTACGTTTGTCTTTTGTCTTTTTTTGTGTTTTCCTGTGTAGTTCCCTAGCAGATTGTGGCATGTAATTATAATTTTCAGCCATTGTAGGTGGTTCCTGCTGTCCCTTTTATTTCATCTTTCTAATATAAAATCGGCCAGTAAGTCTATTGCATGCTCGAGCCTAATAATCTGGCAACGTATTTAGGTAGTAGACGTAGGTTAAGGTCGATAACTCTTTAAATCAGTAAGACGTTTGAGACATTAGTTTCATTGACGCTTTTTAAGCAATAATGTGAAAAAGAATAAAAATTCTCTGTGTTATTTAGAAGCTTAGAATATATTTATTTAAATGGTGTTAACAAATTTAAATGTGATTTTTTTCAGAGTTATGTCCCTTAATCTAGGTCTACCTCATTAAGGACTTATGTTGTTGTTCAGATTCCTATAACAACGTGTGCATTTGTTCAGAAAAAGTGGCTGGTTACTTATGTGGGAGGATGAAAGCAACAATGGCTTCGCACGAAGTATTGTGGGCCTGTACAAATTGCATTAATTATACAAAATTTGATTGAATAATGTAGCTCTGAATGTTACTTTTGTATATCAAAATTGATCGCCAAATAACACGTGACGAGACGTTAGACATTCATTCTTAGTTTGATGACAAGAAGGCAGTTCTAGAAAAAAAGTACAATTTTTTCTGCACCTGTCAGATGCAGTCTTTATTTGTTGATAAAAATGCTGAAATGAGATAATATTGATAATGCAAACTTTTGGTAAAATAATGAATTTTGCTTAAGGTAGTAGATCCGGGATAACCAAAAATTTTCTACATATTCAATTTTCTTTAAATTTGCAGAAACAATTATGTACAAATACATTTCTGGAAAAAGTTTTGAAAACTTTAACCGTAAGATTTTTGATTTATAGTTCACAGAAACACCCCTATCTTAGGATTCTTAAATTCTGTTCAGTAATCACCATTACGGGTTTATTAGTATGTTGTAGATGCACAAGAACTGGCATTAAAAGACTATAAATTGCCAAACATCTCTATACAAAGTTGACCTAAATATGAGAGAATGATTGCCATAAACAAGCATTAAGAGTTGATTTGCAGTAAAAAGAAAATACCGTATATCGGGTTATTTTGGCGGATGGAAATTTTGGTGGTTTTCCTGTTTTTTTTAGCAGGTTTTATTTTGGCGTTTTTTATTTTGGTGGTTTTCAAATTTTTGCCACCAAAATAAGATCTAGTGTATTTATTTATCAAGCGTAAGTATTGGTAAACATTTTTCAATTGTTTATCCTTACATTATGATTTAAAATTGTTCTTTCTTTACTAATTGTAATTTCTTGATGTTTGTTGTTTTATTACTTTAAGGCTTTATACTCATTCATTTTTTTTTCAAAATTTTTATCTGATAAAATGTATTTGTAACAAGAGGTCATAAGCTGGTGTCAATTTGTGAAATCCAGTTAATTTGTCAAAACAATACCAAGCATGCTACTTATTTTCCTCAATTATATTTAATTACATGTAATCCTTTGAAGTTTTTACTGTCCCATTTCGAGCGTCCGTTTGTCGTATGTAGGTTGCCAACAACGAATTGTTTGATTGCGATTGAAGACCCATTTAACAGTATTATGACATTTTAGTAACAAAATTAATAAACAGCTAATGCAATGCCATCAATTTTGTTGGCGTTCACGGCTATGAAAGTAAAATTATATTCAATTTCTTCTAAATGAAAATCATAACAATCAATTTTCACTAAAAACTTGGAAATTAAAGCTCCTCCACACATATGACTAGTATCAAAATTTTATAAAAAAATTACCGTACCGTTTTTTTCACAATTTTAGGAAAACTGCCTAAAATGTCATAATATTCCTTAAATCTGAACGTCAAGCAAAACAAATTACCTCCCTTTCCAAAAATCTGACTTTTGTTTATTTTAATATTTTCAAGATGCCATTCAAAACCTAGATATTTCAATGTTGTCATTTTGAATTATTGTATCTGTTTATGAAAGGATTTCAGTTTCATGATCACGTGAATATTTTATCGCGATTTACGATAAATTTTCTAAATCTTTTGTTTTATTCATACCATTCAAAACAAGTTATTCGTAGAGAGAAAGGGAGTCTTCTCCCACTACCCATGTGTACTACATTAAGTCGATAATTTATGCATACATATTTTATAGAAATCTAGATGATAATATGTTGAAAGAAATTAATGCTGGAGTTTTTGAAGGACTAACATCTTTGACTACGTTGTAAGTATAACAAAGACTGGTATTAATCGGGTGTAACAAAGTAAGGTAAAAATAACTCTGTAGCTGCCACCTGTAGTATGTGAAACAAAATCTCTGTAGATCACAAATTACCTGGAGCGTATTCACTCTTTCTTTATAGCGTTGATAATATTGATTACTCATTATTATGATAAACGTAAATCATCATCCAATAGTTTGATTGATTGATATGCGGTTTAACATCACTTTCAGCATTTGTCAGCAATCTCATAAGGGTCAGTTTTAATGGTGGAGGAAGCTTGAGTTATCGAAGATAACCACCGACCTTGGGCAGGTACCTGACATAGCTTATCACTTACGATTGTAAGTCGATTGCATCCTTTTTGTAATGTAAAACGTAGGGCGCGAACTCACACCGCAGTTGTGATAGACTACAGTGGTTGTATAGAGAATAGAACTACATTACCCACTCGGCCACCCGGGCCCTCATCCCCAAAAGATGACAAACATTCAGAATTATTCTCTTTGACTATTTATTCAGTATTCTTAATGACTCTCTATCAGATTTTAAACATCTTTGAGTTAATGGTCTTCCAACGTTTAGATTTTATCTGCACTGAAGAGACATAAGTTGTCGAAAAGCGCATATGCAGAAAATAAATTTACAGCAACTTCGGTATTTAGTTATTCGTAAACAAATCACAGCAACGTATGTTTATGCATTTCGGGTAACCTCAAAAAAGTAAATTTACGTTCTTAGTATGCCTGACTTTTAATTCATTTTATTTTCTATTTTATTTATTTATAACATAATACCGAAGTTACTGTTTTCTGCAAATGATCGTTTCGACACTTTGTGTCTCGCCAGTGCAGATCAAATCAAATTATTTGGGAAATTACACATGAATACCAAAAATTTGCTAAACGTCGAATGACGAATGAAAACTAATCAATAATGGTAGGATGATCGGTGACGGTTGGCCTCTGTATTCGCTTCGTGGTTATTTATGAGTAAGCAATCCAAATGTGAAATAAAAGAGATTATCCACATGCGAATTTCTTTACGTGTACAGTGTTGCTATTGACTTATACAGGTAAATTGAAACGAATCTCAGAGCAATGATAAACTAGTAGCTACTAGTAAGACCGAAAGCAATAACTAATGCATTAATTTGATAGTTCTTATTGTTGTTAAGAAATGTTTTTGTTGTATTTTAGAGTCGAAATTCAACTCAACATATATTGATTTGCCAAAATGTCATACAATAGATTACATGGTTATAATTCAAACCATATCATCGAGAATAATTGGATTAAATCACCACCAGATGATTAGGTCAAATATTCAGAAAGTGTCCGAAATCATATATGGGGTAGGGTTCACGTGTTTTATTGAATGCATATAGAAGATACTCTGCAAGTTCACAAACGATCAGAACTGGAATTCAAATTCACATTTAAAACAGATTGAGGCGAAGTACTGGCAGTGTGAACCGCTACAATAGTGGGGGTTTTATAAGGTGCTTTGGAATCTGCCTGGCACGCGGTACTCGTCAACTTACATGATTATTATGCTTTATCCCAGTATACCTTTGGCCATCGTTGATGTAAGAAAGTAACGAAAAGGAATATGTAATATATTTAGAATAACAAGCAATGTGTCACAGGGCATTTAGGTAGCTTAGGTAAACAGTAGATATAAGGACAACTACTGACTTCCTGGTTTGTTGAATCATCAAATCTTATCACAAATTCAGTAAAAATAAATGAAAACTTTTTTAGAGATTTAAGAGGGAACATGCTAGCAGCTATACCTCCTGGATCCTTTCAGAATTTAACAGCTTTAGAAGTTCTGTAAGTTAATTACATGAATTAAGTATTTCTAAATTATGGTCAATTTAACTGCTAAACAAACAAACTGTCCTAAGATGAAATCGACTTCCAGATGAAGAACAACAATAAAAGCGTTGTTCCATTGCTTAGACCATGTATTTGAAGAGACTTTGTCTCATTTGCATTTACTTCATATCCTGTCACTGTAAATTACTTTCAATGCATACATGCACACGTTGGATGTAAACATTGTCACTTTTTACATCCAAAGAAGCGGGATATTGTGTTAGTTAATATTATGTGTTTCCATCTAGCCTAAAGAAGGAACCCCTTTTTAATCAAAATAGAGTAAAATGATATGAGTAATAAGTTATGGTCATGTCGATTTCAATCCTTTTATTGTTTAATAATTTCTTATTAAACCTTTCCTCAGCATTTATAGATAAGTTAAGACACTTTATCGTTTGTTTGTCATTCGAATTTTAGAATGCACCGAATCGATGAATTGTTATTTTCACTGAGAATAAAATCGACACTCTCCTTTGAAGATACCTTGTAACCACCCAAGCACTAGTGTCATACCATTGATGATGCAACAAATCTTTCATCTGCAGTGATCATAGTGCATTTGATTTAGTGGCGTGAATGACAATAAGTAAATGGTTTGTATCAATATTTTCATAGCAATTTATTTATACATTTTAGGACATTAAGCGGTAATCAACTAACTACAATTGGTACTGAAACTTTTCGAACACTAAGCCAATTAAGAGTTTTGTAAGTTTTATTTTACTTGCTTTTGCTTGATATGGAACACCATTTACTATATATAATCTTTGTGTATTTAAAATATAGCAGATTGAAAAAAAAGACAAAATAGCTATTCCAATTTTCGTAGCCTACAGGCGCTCAACCGGCCTTCATCAGCGATATTTTATTTAAATATAAAAAAAATAACGGATAAACAGTTACGGAACAATATAGTTAAAAATCTCTGCGCTGTAAGTACTATTATAAAAATTTGAGTCTTTCGTTGCTTACGTTTGTCTTTTGTCTTATTTGTGTTTTAGTATGTATTTTCCTGGCAGATTGTAGCATGTAGCGATGGCCTTTCCAATTAGACAAAGCCCTGCGCTTTTAACGGTCGCAAATGTGAAAACTCAAAGAGTTTTTCCTATGACGCCCTTATAAACGTCGTGCCTTACATACACGGGAAGATTTGTTCTTTTTTTAATATTTATTACATCTCTCGTACAAGGGTACATCCTATGTAGTGATTTTGTCAATCTTTTACAGCCAGCGAGCGCCCTTTTACACGTATCTATTTATTTCAAAATCTTCAAGACTCCTAAGAAAAAGAATATGACCCCTAGATGTTTTGTTTTGGGTCGTTTTAACCTGGATATGGGATGTTGTCTTCTTGACATTTACCCCATTTCCTTTCATTTTCATATGATGCTTCAGCCGATAATTTATGTATTCATATTTTATAGAAATCTTGATGATAACTCGTTGAAAGAAATTAATGCTGGATTTTTTGAAGGACTAACATCCTTAGCTACTTTGTAAGTATAGCAAAAATAATATGTAGCATTGTGTATTAAAGTTAGGTAACATCGACTCTGACCTATTGTAGTATGTGAAACTTAATGCGTGTAAATTACAAATTACGTGGAGGGTTTTCAACATTGTTGTAATTGATGTGTCATTAGGAATTAGGATAAACGTAGATTATCACCAATATAAAAGAAGTATTCATATTTGGCTTAATTTGCCATCGGCAAGGTTAAGGGAGGTAACTTTTTAAATCAGTCAGATGTTTGAAATAGTATGTTTCATTGACAATTTTTAAGCTTTTCTTTGAAATAGAATCAAAATTATCTGTTAATAAGAAGCTGACAATATATTTATGAAAATGATTAAAATAAACAAACAAGTGATTTTTAAGAGTTATGTCCCTTAACCTCGGTCTACCTCCTAAATCAAATTGATAACAACAAGCCTTACCTTAATGTCAGTCTATTTATACTTATCAACGGCAATACACATGCCATATGTTTATGCAGTCAAGATAGCCTCATAAAAGGACATTTATAATATAAGTATGCTTGCCCTTTATTATATTCTGTTTTACAGTTTTTTTTTTTCATAACAAAATGCCAAATTACTGTAATTTTAATTTCTACATATGGGCATTCCGACAATTTGTCTTCATTGCAGATCATTTAAAAAAAATGAAAACCATATCCCCAAACTAGAGAAAGAATAACGAAAAAGATGTAAATGAAAGGGTCAAAATCGACCGACGATATATCTATGCAAGGGGGAGATATTTTTTAGTTTTAAGCAATATTTTCTAACAAACAGATATTGCAAGCTTCCAAATAAGAGCAGTGAACGGGACAGCACGAAGTACTGGACACTGTCCTTGTTAATACAAGCAGAGGATAATTTATTATGTTTACTATTCATTTATGTATTAGTTTGTTTTTTGTTTTTTGTTTTTTTTTGTCGTTGTAATCTTTTTTGTTTTGTTTTTGTTTTTGTTGTTTGTTAGTTTTTTGTTGTTTACTTTTATTTTTTTTTTGTTAAATATTATCTATTTATTTATTTTATTTATTAATAATACATGTTCTCGACAAATGAACTTCTGTATTCATATTAGCAATAATAAAGTTAGAATATCACTGAGTGGGTATATATGTTAAATAATTGTCAAAAGTTGGTACTCTATAGTAAATATAGTCCTTCAATAATTGTACTTTCCAGTTTGACCAATTGTTTTCCCGCGAATAGTCGCTGAAAGATCCCTTAATTATGACTTTTGACGACTGACGGATAGTAAAAATACAGATGAATGATGCGGCTCTTAACTTTTGAAACATGAAGAGCGGCCAAAAGAGTCAAAACTTATTACTTATGGTCCGATAATCCGCGATGTATGCTGATGAAGTATTTCTATGGATTGATACAGCAAAAAATCGGCAAAATGGATCTCAGAGTGCTGATATAAGTGCTGATGTACTAGTAGTTCCTAGTGAGATCAAAAGTAATAACCAAGACATTAAGATCATATTGTTAATTTGTTCTCTATCAGTTTTTAAACATCTTTGAGTTAATGGTCTTCCAAACGTTTAGATTTTATCTGCCCTGAAGAGACATAAGTTGTCAAAATGCGCATATGCAGAATTTAAATTCACAGTTACTTCGATATTTAGTCATTTGTTATCACTGGGTCGATGCCGCTGCTGGTGGACTGTTAGTCCCCGAGCGTATTCTTCAGCCCAGTAGTCAGCACTTCGGTGCTGACCCGAAAGCCGATTCTACTTGGAAACTTACAATATCTAAATTTTTGTAAATTTTGTTGAAAACTAAGGAGTATCTCCCTCGTGCAAAGCCCTGTCCTTAGCTGATTTTGGCTTCACATTTAGATCATATTGGTAATTTGTTCTCTATCAGTTTTTAAACATCTTTGAGTTTATGGTTTTCCAAACGTTTAGGTTTTTTCTGCCCCGAAGAGACATAAGTTGTCGAAATGCACATATGCAGAATTTAAATTCACAGTTACTTCGATATTTAGTCATTTGTTATCACTGGGTCGATGCCACTGCTGGTGGACTAATAGTCCCTGAGGGTATTCTTCAGCCCAGTAGTCAGTACTTCCATGCTGACCCGAAAGCCGATTCTACTTGAAAACTTACAATATCTAAATTTTTGTAAATTTTGTTGAAAACTAAGGAGTATCTCCCTTGTGCAAAGCTCTGTCCTTAGCTGATTTTGGCTTCACGTCTAGATCATATTGGTTATTTGTTCTCTATCAGTTTTTAAACATCTTTGAGTTTATGGTCTTCCAAACGTTTAGATTTTATCTGCACTGAAGAGACATAAGTTGTCGAAATGCGCATATGCAGAATTTAAATTCACAGTTACTTCGGTATTTAGTCATCTGATATTTCTAAACATATTTGAAAAATATGATATGTCAGTGTCCGGGACTCCCAATTGAATGCGGACATTTTCAGCTAGATTCATGTCTTCTCGGATTTGACTTTACCGATTTTTACATTTTCCTAGATTGAGTCACTTACAGTATGACGTGTGCTGATAGCAGTGCAGGACATGCTTACCCTTCCGGAGCACCTAATGTCACTTTCAGTTTCACGGGAGTTCACACTGCGAGTGATTTGCTTTTGAATGTTTTTATCATTCCCGTGCTTTGTGGCTGTCTGACGTCATTGTTTTCTGTGTTCTCGTTTTGGGAATGTCTTTGGACTGCCATTTTTGTGGATACCACTCCTTTGTTGTTTCAGTATTCTATTGCAGTTGTTTCTACGTAATTTGAGAAACATGAAAATTGTAGTTTAGTGTTTTTAAGTTGGCATTTTAGTGTCAAATTCTTTTTAACGGATATTGATTTGCCAAAATTTCATAAAAACAAATTCAATAACAATCATTCAAATAATTTCTTTGTGAATTATTGCAATAAATCACCACCAGATGATTTGTTCGAATACCACTAACAAATCACAAATCCACACTTGGTTATGGTTCAAATGTTTTATAGAATGAGTCGATGGAAATAGCATATCATAGTATATCTTAAGCTATATTTAACTACAATAAGTAAAAAATAGGAAGCTTTGGGGGATAATGTCGTGCATTTAGAATACCAACAATGTTTTTCGGTCTTTAAGGGCATTTATGTAGCTCAAGTACAGTCTTTGCATCTGTAGCCATTACTAAAAAACGATCCCTCAGCCCTCAACAACCAGTCATCAATCAGTGATCAATCAGTCAGCAACCCGTCAATGTGTGATAAATAGGAAAAGTAATTTACGTATTTTACGGATACAGTACGTAAATAACGTGACTGACGGATGACTGTTCATCCTATCCGTAATTGACTGATTGATAGCCTTAAGTCGATTTTTTAAGTTAATACATTTTTCAAAATTATTGTTTTGTTTCTTTACAAAAAACGACGTAGATTAATTATCAATATACACAAATTATTTTGACATGTTGGCATTTCAAACATGCACGTTCAGGTTAATGATGATATATCTGTTGGTTTGTAGAATTGGGTTATTTTAATGACTCGAACATGGACCTGGAAAGACCTGAAAATATGTTAAACAACGGCAGTGGAATACCGAAGGAACAAAGGGGTGAAATTCACAAAAATCGAAGTCCAAAGACAGGGCAAAAACGAGAACACAGAAAACAACGACGTTAGACACAAAAACAATGACGCCAGACAGACACAAAGCACAGAACCAGAAACCACAACATTCAGAACAAAGGCACTCACAGTGTGATCTCCAGCGAAACTGAGAGTGACATCAGGTGCTCCGGAAGGGTAAACATGTCCTGCTCTGCACACAGCATCCGTCACACGGCCAGTGAGGCATATGTTTTGAAAGATCTGTTAGGTTACTGATTGGTTATTGTCATTTACATGAAACAAAACCAATTGAGAGCCATGGTACGTGCTACATCTCTAATCCTCAAACAGTACCAAGGTGAAATTTTGAAAAGCCTTTGTAATCACTTAAGTATTCAAACATGGACAAGGACAAATCCGTACCACAAACATTACTGACGAAGACAGAACTAAAATGCAACAAGACAACACTGAAAACTAAAGCACTGACAGTGTGAACTCCCATAAAAACCGAGAGCGACATCAGGTGGTCCGGAAGGGTAAGCATGTCCTGCTCTGTTAACAGCACTCGTCACACTGAGTGATTCAATCCGGGAAAATGTCAAAATCGGTAGTCAAATCCGGGAAGACGCGAATCTAGCTGAAAATATCCACTTTCATTTGGGATACTGACACGTCATATCTTTCAATGATGCTATGGTGACGGCCATACAATTTCTTGAGGGATGAAATTAACAAAGGTTGAACAAATCCCTGACTAAGCAGCTTTTGGGACAGTGTTTTTGCTCTGTTCGAAAAATCACTGTACAAACTACAAGCTCGACAGTAACGCATCAACTGTGAAATGTACACTCCATAGGCTGGAGAGGTAGGTATATTGCTGCTAAGAAAGGGAAAGTTCACAATGGGGAAATTAAAATCATCACGCTTTTATAAAGCTTAGATTTCAAACGTCCATCTTCGTCAATATACAATAAAAGATCTAGGTACGAAGCTGAAGCAGGTGTTTCAGTTGTTTCTTTAATTTGAAGCTCATTTGGATAGATCTGATGTAAATAATCCTTGAATTTCGGATTATTAAGAGAAAGCACATCGTCTATGTAGTGGAAGCTGAAATTAAAGGACTGGGCTAAATGTTTTTGTTTTCTTTGAATAAGCCCTTGTAAAAACTTGGCCTCGTACGAGTAAAGGAAAAGGTCAGCTACAAGCGGCGCACAGTTTGTTCCCATAGGAATCCCTAT